>JAOXYJ010626430.1:0-14215 GCA_028566555.1 Lithophaga nigra | reverse complement strand
TTTTCTCGGTTTTGTCGGTTTTGATGGACTTCCCTTTTTGAATATGCCTTGGAGTTCGGTATTTTGTTATTACCTTATTTCCAGAATCTTACCAGTACCCTAGACTTTTACATAATACAGTTGCTCCTTCAGCCTTGAAATTTTCATCACATATGCTGCCCCATTGTCCAATAGCTTCTATCACAAAAGTTCCTTGGTTTTCGCTGCTTCCAATAAATGCTGAGGATGAGTTAACTGTAAATACAGACCGACCAGTGATCACATTTAACAAATCTGAATGGTTAGAAAATTTCATCTCATCTTGACAAATTTTATGAAGTTTTTTTTTAGTTGCATTATAGCACAGTATTTACAAATATATTTTACATTTGGGAAAATATATTAATATAAATGAAATAAATTACAGATAAGTTTAAGAGGCTTCAAATTATAGTGAATGCTGCAATGGTGGAAGTAATATTTCATCGGTGATGGGTAAGTTATTAATTATAGTTTCAAGGATTCTTAAATTCGTTCTGTGGAATTTTTTACGTAAAAAAAGTTTTGTAAAGTTACGAATCGTTCCAATTTAAATTTCATTGAAAAACAAAATCTCTGAATATATTAAAATTGGTAGGAACGTATACCAATAATTCTAAATTATTTCTTTCTCTTGAGATGTGAAAGTTTTCATATTTAATTTAATGATTTTTTCTATTTTCGATATCGTTTGAACAGAACCTTTATGTTAAAGATGCTAAAAGGTCTTCTTTAATTTTTCATATAGTAAACACTTGTTTTTAAATTTCTGTAATTCAGAGACACCATTCTGTAACTATTAGTTCTTGTTTTAATGTATATTGAAAAATTGAATTTTTAACATCAACCATTGCCTTTTTTATCAATGTTACATCAAAGCAATGTAGATGCCTAATAAATTAACAGATAAATTACTTTAAGTGTGCTGTTGTGCAAAAACTGTCAAAAGTTTTATTATATGCAGAAATTGTTTTACCCACTTGGAGAGACACATACTGAAGCAAGATATCCCGACATCGTCTGAATGATCACATTTAGGTGGTCCACTTTGTTGTAGCTTACAAAAAGGAAAATCTGTCTCTATTTCATCACAATTAAGATGGGAGTAAACTGCCAATCCTTCGCCATTACCATAATAACTATTATGATATGCCTTGCCAAGAATATGCCTATTTAAATATTTAAAAAAAAATAATTGTATAAATATTTCATAAACGTTCTGTATGCAAAAATTTCCGTTCATAACAAACACAGCTATAGCACAAAACCCCTAATATACATGAGCTGAAAATATTTTTCAAGTTCAAATTCTACAGATATTTACACATCGTAACATGTAAATGTTAACTGATCATTCACAGAAAATAATTCTTCGGTAGTCATGTAGGTTCCAACAAACTTGATATATATTACCACAAGTGCAACCAGTGTATTTTTGGAACTCATAAGATGTACATACAAATTCGAAGAGTTGTTTGTATCATTTATTTATTTTATTTGTTTTTGTTATTGTTGTTTTTGTATTGTTTTGAAAGTTTAAAAGTGATTTAAAATTCTCAGCCAAGTAACATATTTATACTATTTACTTAAAAAATTCATAATGCATAAACAGAGCAAATTTGCAAATAAACTGGTGTGATTTTAAGCTCACAAGAATATATCATTGATATTACGTACAAATTAAGTGGATAAGATGAAAGCATTTTACAAACTACTGTAGCATCAGCATCACTCAAGCCTTCATCACACACAGATGACCATGATCCATTAGCTAAAATTTCTACTCTGCCTTCCATTGTGTGCGCACCACCAGTGAGTCGAACATTCGTTGTCCCTTATTGAGCATATGCAATATAAATATATATAATAAGGGTATCTTTCGAAAATCATAATGTACATTGTGCACTAAATTTGGTATCATAGAGTATCAGTACATAATGAGGGAAAAGTTTCTTGTAATAAAATAGTTACACTCTGAATTTATGAAAGATTATCTTTGATCAAGGACACCTTTCCTTTTATTCTCTTCCAAAGAGAACCGTTTTAAGCTCTTGCATAGATTAAGTTATACTGATGGACAAAAGAAAGTACAAAAAAGTTTGAAGAGAAAATTTTGTGATTTACTAAAAGTTCCTAATATTCTTTCTTGTTTGTGTCATGTAAGAATTTCTAAAAGAAGCCAAAAGCATAATCTTCGGTGAAACTTAAATCTCGGTTACCACACCAGCTATCTGTTTCACAGAAAACAGAAAATATCACATCGGAATATAACGAAAAATTAAAAAAAAAAAGTTTTATAATGCCATAAGGAATAAAAATGACAAATCTATCACTAAAATCGATTAAAAATCGATCAGTTAAAAATTCTAAACACAAAAAAGTGAAAATTGAATTTTTGCAAAATATCGGCAGAGGCACTTCTGTAACCCCTCATACAAAGGATTTTTTGGTGATTAAGAAAGGAAAAGAGTCGCAGATCTCAACCAAGCTATTATTAGAAGGCTGCAGTATTTCAAATATTCTGATTAGTCAAAAAACTTCTTCGTTAACTTGAGTTTTCTTTTGCATCTTCTGAAAGAAAAAACTTATTATTTAAAAAGCTATACAAGTGTATATGTATACATACGACAAACTACGCCTATTTCATTGTAGTTACTACATCCATGTTTTCCCCATTCCTGCGTCCTGCAGATATTTATATCTGCCTCGCTCCCAGTACATGACAAGTGGTCTAGCAATATACTTCTATTGCTCGCCCCAAAATACGAAGAATTTTCTGGTTGTGGATCTACGTTTCTGAAACAAATGTTCACATAACAATTAAACTATGAATTTACATAGTTTGATACTAAACTGAACTTATTAATAATCCATTACGTTATATCGTTTAAATATATGCAATGGAAAAAAGAATCATAAATGACTGAAATATTTTCTTAAAGTAATTAAAATTAATTGTTTACTGATCTAAGCCAGTATAGCTCTCCTGGGTAAAAATCGACAACATTATTAAGCGTCGTACATGTAATATAACGACATATTATTAGCTCTAAATACTTATATTTTGTCAGTTGTTGATTAAACAATAGTCTTAAGGTGATCCAGTACTTTATGTTTGATTTATAACCAATCATAGACAAGATTCCCGAAGGAACTGCCAGGAATTTCCAAAGGATGCACTCTTGCCAAAAAAGGAAACCAACAGAAGTTTTGCATCAATTGCCTCAGTAACAGAAAAAGCTAATC
Organism: Lithophaga nigra; assembly: GCA_028566555.1. Lineage (NCBI taxonomy): Eukaryota > Metazoa > Mollusca > Bivalvia > Mytilida > Mytilidae > Lithophaga > Lithophaga nigra. Next base: position 10,951 of record JAOXYJ010626430.1, on the reverse strand, counting down.
AGCAAGCAACATAGCTCATAAGGTCACTTTGTAAATAAAATACAAACACAAATAGATTATTTTCATTACCAAATATTGCAGTGGTGCCCAATTCATGGCAGAGGGTTGAAATTTCTATAAATAATATGCATTTTTCCAATATGGGATCGACATAAAATAACGCAATTTTATGAAAATAGTTGCAGTTAATAACAGTTAACTTTGTCTTTAATTGAACATGTGCTTCTGCACAAGAAATAATATTGTGGAAATTAATTAAATCACATAGATTTGTCCCGCGGTAGCTCAAATGAATGTCGTATTGAAATAAAACTGCCAATATAGTTAGGGAAGTAGGTGTAGCCGTGTTTGTAAAGCGTCTGATGGTTATAGTTGATATCGTAGAATCTGAAGAGTATGGTATGATAAAATTCATTGAGGTACTTTGAGTGGTTGCTTAGACTCAGGTTATACAGAAAAAATAAAGTGGCATTTGCAACATATTTGTGCTGAGTGTTTGCACCCATAATTAAAGAGTAGAATTTTGAAAAGTTCTTAGTATTCTGTGACTGGTACAATATTTCCATCATTTCAAGAAGACATGTCGAGTGCTTGCCAAGATAAAGGTTACTCCAGAAAATGAATGCATAATAGGCAGCCATGTATGTTGTGAACCTAAATTTTTCACAAGTAAAAAATCCTTAAGTTTCATTAAGATATATATGGAGGTTGCCGAGATAAAGATTTAATTACGATTCGTTCACGTTCGACAGAGACCACCTTGCGGTGAGTAGTACATTTAATAGATAAGATATGTTTAGCGATTGCTGCGATACAGGTTTCCCGAGAAAGTTGTTGCAATTATGGCAGCCATGTGTGTAATTCCCGAACTTCATTGAAATTTATCAAGCATGTTCCATACATGTGACATCAAAAAATTCGTGCAATTTTGGAAGCCAGGTTATTTCCAAGTTCTGGCTGCCGTAAATGATATTACAGAATTCTGAAATGATTTGAATCTTAGATTTTTATTATAGATATATCCTGTATACAGGTCATGTGTCACAATCAGTTTTAGAATGTGCCGGGAACAAAATGAATATAGGAAGTAATCGAAATGAAAGAGATATTGCATAATTTTCGAAACTTATACAAAACACTGAGTAAAATAACAATCGAGTTTCATTAAGATACATCATGCAATTGGTTATATACAGATTACACAGGAAATTTAACGCAATTTTGACAGCTGTATGTTTCAAATCCCGACGGCCATATTTGATATCACAGAATTCTGAAAAGTTGCAAATCTTAGTTAATCTTCAAGTTTCAGAAACATGTACCAAGCAGTTACCGAGATATACGTTATCCCAGATTGTTTACTCAAATTCGACAGCCATGTATGTTTCAAGTCTTGGTGTTCATATTTGATCTCTCAGAATTCTGCGAAATTGCGAAACAAAATTTCTCCTGGTAAGTAAAATAATCTTCAAGTGCCATTCAAATATGTAGTGAGGTTCCTGAGATTTAGATCACTCCAGGAAGTTAACGTTTTTGCTGAGGTCACAAGAAATTTTAAACCGCTGCTGTGGCTCGATCTATGCTTGTTTCGCCTTATGTGTTAATGTTTCTAGCCACCTTGCCAATGTCGTTGGTTCCAACTGATCATGTGCATAGCTATTCGACCTATCCTCTGCAAGAAAGTCTTTTAGTCACTAAATAGCTGAAAAATTAATTAAAAGGGACGATATACTCCAACAATAAATCAACCAATCTAAGTTATAGTAAAAGCTAAGATTGTCAATGTATATATGAATATATTTCACTATAACCGCCGTACCGCTTAGTAGGATATTTATATTAGCTTTATTACGCTATAGACGCTTTTTAGCCAACAAAATAAATTTTTCATTACTTGATTGGACTTAAAGGAATGAGTAGTTTCTTTAAGGTGAAGGATCTTCTGAAGGAAAATATAACTAACCCTGGCTGAAATCCAAGCATTCCACAGACAACAGCTGCCTCTTTTCGTCCAAATCTTGTATCACATACTGTTCCCCACTGACCTTTGTGCATCACTTCCAAACGACCTTCCCATGGACCTCCGCCATCGACCAAACGAATTGGTGTAGGAACTGTAAGATATGACGTATTATTTGAAGATACTGAGCATCAGTAGGTTATGATAAAGTTTTTAAAAAGGTAAGATTAAGGGGTAAATTGTAAGGCTTCGGGACAATTGAGTGCAGAAAGGACAAAGGTCACCAAAATGGTTTTTGCATATTTAGCCAACAGCGCAACTGCAACCACTGATGAAACATAGTGATCATATTTAAATTGTACAATGATATAATTTTATGAAAATATCTTTTTTGATCAGAGATTATTCTGTTGACTAACTATTTAAGGCTACTCGTACTTTGCGTCAGTACATGATTTTTCTTTTCTTTTCACGATTATCTTTACCATGGTATTTGTAATTTGATCTATGAAGTAATAGGGCAATGAAAAAGCATTTACGTAATTATATTTTATATGATATAGGAAAATATCTGTTCCATTTTTTAAAAAAAATCTATTGGACCAGTTTGGGAGATTAATGACCCCCTCCTTCACTATCTACCGAACAAATAATGCAAGCAATTGGTAAAATATAATTCAAAGTAATTCAAATTAAGTGAGAGTGAAAACCAAAAACTGAATAAACTTGAACAGTCCATTCATTCTCACTTTGTAATGTCGACAGATTAAGGAGAAACTAATATATGTTGTACCAAGAGTATATCTTAGACAAAATTCAAACTGAAAAATCTACATACACGTATGTCAATTTCTGTATGGTTTAAAACGGCCGAATATCTTTGATTTCATTTTTAGCTCGCCTAGTTACTTGGTATCGATCGTCCGACATTAATCTTTTAGATTTCAATTTTCTTCCCCGAACCCACTGACCCAAATAGTACCAAACTTGGTTGGAATGTTAATGAAATTATCCTCTACATGTACCTACTTTTGTCGTCAATGTTGATCAGAAATTCAGAATGGCCATATTAGCCAAAAATATGTTTTGATACGCTACAATTTCAAAGAATGTCTTGTAAAAAGTATACAGCCAATGAAACCCAAAATGACGCTCACTGCAGGACACAGTTTAACATTTTAACCCTATGGAAAATGCACTAAAAGATCTTCCTCTTGGAGAAGCTAAACAGAAAATGTTTTTGAAGGGTCACTGGATGGTCCTTAAAATACCGATTGCAATTCCAAAGGCACACACAGTGTAACATCAGTTTAACACTGGATCATATTGTAATACCATTAAAAGATCCTCCTCTTCGAAATGATTAAGACTGTTAAATTGAAATGTCCCTGCTTTCTTTACAAAGTTTATGTTTTTTCACGCTGATCAAATTTCAAAGATGACAAGAAACTGTGAAACACATTTCAACAATTTACTTCTTAGAAAATGCACTTAAAAGTCTTCTTCGTGGAAACAACAGAGACAGTAAACCGAAACTATTAACCATTCATAGGTTTTCTGCCAATTTTTTGTTTTTCGCCCATGCTGAATTTCAGATATACTTAAACATTGAGTACTACGAAAAATAAACCCCAAAACCATGAGAGGAAGAATTTCTCCCTGAGAGATTTGTTCAAAAATTGAAGTTACTCATTAATAATCATTTGCTTAATCCATCACCAGATATTTTTTTCATGCTGATTGTCAATTTGTAACCATGGAAATGCCTGCTCAGATGAGCCGCTAGTTTTCTATCACTGCTATTGTTCCAAAGAACTTGCAAAATAATAAATAACAGACTGAATAGCATCCAGCATGATGTACAGAAATAGCTGAAACGCATATTTAAGTCAATTATTAAAGCATACAGCTATTGAAATGTTCAATATTACTAAATGTGCGTGTATGGGAATGGTGCAATGGGTTATGGTGTAAATGGGAATGGGGAATGGTGCAAATGGTTTGCGAGTGCGAATGGGGAATGGGGAATCATGTATGGGGAATTGTGTATGGTGAATGGGTAATCGTTCATTGGTGTTAACCAATGAAATAATCAAAATGTGTTATTATTTTATTTTAATTTATTAATTACAGTTTCTCTCTTTCTTTTTGCTGTTCATTTGAATAAATTTTAATTCAAACTTGTAAACAAACAAAATGGGTTATGGTGTAAATGGGGAATGGTGTATGGAGAATGGTATATAATTCGTTTATGGGGATAGTGAAAATAGTAACGTTGTACGTCTCAAAGGCCGAAACAACGAATATTTTTAACGTAATCCAATAGAAATATGAAAGTAATCATCAAATAAGTAATACTTAAGCCAAATATTGAAGACGTATTTAAAAAATGCATCAATGTAAATGTAACTGGGTTGTTTTTCTAGGCTTTTAAATGACAAAAAACAAAAAGGGTTCAAGACGATCATTTGAGCAAATGTTATTGATTTCATACCACACGAAACACCGACTGCACTTTGAACAGAACAAGAATAATTTTTCCAGTTCAACAGGCATCCACTAATGTCATTTTCTTTTCCTGTACATGTTAATTTCTCCAACCATACTGGTCCAGTGGATTTTCCAAATTTGTTGTTAAGGTAATATTCTTTGCTATGAATGAAGGATGTATAAAAATCAACAATAAATTAGAGTCACATTTTTATGATTCAAAAATAAACTTGAAACAAAGGGTGAATCGGGTATTAAGAAATCTGTTGAACATGTAAACATCAGAATACAAAGTAAAAGAGACGAATTTTTGTAATTGCTCATTTTTACATTTTTGCGACAATTTGGTTTTGTTTTGCTTCGGATAATTAATATTTTAATTATTTTATGACATGTGTTTTGCTATAATATTTTCACAAATATAAATCTGACACACTAGCAGAGCACTTTCAGTAACTTGTTTTTCTTCGGTAGTGTTAATGTCACAAAAGGCTAAGACGCAGTAGGGAAAAATATGTGGACGTACCTAAAATCTTAACTGACACAATACAATAACAACCAAAATTAACGTGAAAATAACACCTACAATCAATTAAACGAGGATTAAAAAATTAGACAGAAATGTTCACAGACGGCGGAAGATTTAATATTCAAATTTTGTTGCATTAGAATTAACGGCATATGGGTATGCAGTTGTATGAAAGAGTAGCTGATATAACTATGATAGTTATTATTATTTCCTTACTTTTCGTGAAATCCCAGCATTCTGCAAATTACGTTTGCGTCATATTTATGAAAATTATTTCCACATATAGTACCCCATTTTCCGTTATGGTATACTTCGATACGACCTTCTGTCGGCGTCATACCATTAACAAGCCTTATAGCAGTCTTCGCTGCGAAACAAAAGAAAAAAATCAACCTTTCTTGCATTATACCCTGACAGAGTATCTGTTGTATGTAAGTAAAACTCTTCAAATGCTTTTGATAGGATATTTCAAATCAAACTTGTAGCCATTTTGATGCAAAACAATACTTCTCTACGAAACACTGATATTTACAACAATAAAAAAGTTTTGTCTTACTTTCAGTATATTATTTATATATGTGAGATGGAAAATTCTCACGTTACAATTCGGAAATTAAGTTTGAGAAATATTTCAATTGAAGGTGTAAGAAAACTGTGTCACACTTTATTGAAGAGATGCTTCCTTAATTTTACTCACAATTGTTATTTAACATTTTCCTTGAGATACATTTGCAAAGCAATACGTTAAATATATAAGACTGGAAATGGTTGTTCCTCTTGAATACCAGAAATTACTCCAATCTTTTGCAAGAACTGATGTTATTCCTTTTTTACGTTTCCTTTTTTTTATCTGTTGCTTTTATCTCTTTCTGAATTTGTGGCTATTACATCTAGCTAGTTCTAATGGTTTTTCAGTTAACATGATCATGATTACCATTCGCGTATTATAAATAACTTACAAAAAAGGTAGACGGGAAAAAGTATAATAATACACATACAAAAGGATGAGTTATACACCTTGTTCATTGGAGGATTTTGCTATGAGAGCACAAAGGCTAAATATTTTAAAATAAATAGACATACACTCGGTCGATTCATCTTATTACTCATGTCATTTGAATTAACGGACGGAGAGAAAGAAAATTAAACATGGATCCACAGAAAAAAGAAGAAAACTGTCAATGACCTGCTGAACTTCATAAAGCTGTGGTATTGTACTTACGACATCGAAGCGCTTGTAGAGTATTATTTGGACAGCTAGATCCTATTTCATGAACAGTACAAAGGCCAACGTCTACTTCATTTCCAGTGCAGTAAATTGTTACTGGGTTTGATGTAAGGACAGATGACTGAAACGCTATATTTGTGTGTAATTCAGGATCAGTACTGAAAGGAAAAATTAAACATTATAATGGGAAAACACACACACACACACACACACACACACACATATATATATATTGTATTGTACTCCGTTACTATGGCTCTTCATAAAGATATTCTTCTTCAACTCAGCAATGGCGTTTTAAGCTGAATAGACCAAGTGATTCCTACTTCAGATTGTCTAAGAGAAGATAACAAAACTATGTAAATACTGGCACTCTTAAAAAACTTTTATTACTTATCTTTATTGGTCTATTGTTGTAACGGAGTTTTCAATTCGTCATTTTTGTGTATACATCTATTAAATTTACATCAGAACTAAGATTTTGTATTTGAATTTTCTCACTAGAAATAATCTCTCAATGTTAATTGACAGCCTGGACATTCCGTATCTTATTATACGGATAGTGGTAAGGGATTGATTTTCCTTGAAAGAGATTCTTACATGTAGTTTACATTTTGAAATAAAACAAAATTTTCAGAAATGACCTTTCATCAGAAAAACTATTCTGCTTTTTCTTAGTAAAAGGACAGAAAAAAAAATGTTTGCAGCATATAATGAAGTTTGCTCAAGATTCATTTTTATTTAGGGTAATTCATTTATATAATGATGATCACGTTATATCTTGACACTAATTGAATAACTCGTAGAAAATCAATATATCTTTTAAGCATTATCATACAGGCCGCTTCGTCTATCTATCTATATATCACAAGTAGTAATTTTACTTTTTGTACCGGACTTTTTTCATTTTGAAAGCTTAAATATTACACCGAAATTCTTTGATCGAAGTTATCGACTTCTGTTGCATTAGTTAAGATGTTTGACAGTGTAGTCACTGGCATTAATGAATGTAATTATATCCAAAGCGCGACTCTTTGACCCATGCACGTTTTTAAAAATTACTGCTAAAAATAAGTTTTTCTGGTAGTGTTTAGTTGTTGACCCTGTCGAAAAGCTCCTCAGACGAATCTTCTATTTCAAATAACAGATTAGTGCTATAAGTCCTTTTCTGTCTCAAATGATTGTTAATCCCAGTAGGGCAACACAGTGCAAACATAAGATAAACAATTCCTTAATCTTATAACTATCAGATTTATTGGGTTAACATTTTTGAAGATAGTTTGTGGAACGTTTTTGACCTTATTTGCTTCAAGAAAAAAAATTGTAGTCCTCGCTTGCACTCAAAAGTAGTATTAACTATTGTTCCCTTCCCTGAAAAAAAGTTTGTTTGTGCAGTATATAAATTCAGGCTCAAACTAAACTTGATAGAGCAAATTGTATTGTTGCTGGATATTGAATAATCGAGATTACCTGACTGGAAATCCAAGTCCGTTGCAAACAACTTTAGCGGCATCTACATTCAGTCCATTCACGCATACAGGATGCCATGTAGATCCATTACGTATTTCAACTAGACCTTCATTGGTACCTTTACCGCCTCGAAGGCGCACTTGTGTATCTTGCCCTATCAATAATATATGCTTCTAAATGCACTTGTTTTCATATTTTATCTTCTTCATACCTGGTCTATTTTATCTGTTGGTATTCTTAGCAACTTACGTAATTTTTTTTTAATTTATGACTTTCGGTTCTGTATATTTTGTCTTGCTTTTGTAGTGTATTGACCGTATTAGCATTTGATTTAACCTATTATTACAAACGTCAACATTACTTCCACGATATATATGCTGTTGTTGTCTCTTGTAAATTGAATGCAATGTTTTTATCAGCAGTTGTAAATATTAAATATTGAATTGTTGAAATTAAATTATCTTTTCAAACAACAAAAAAATTAGTATTGCACCTAGCAATAATGAATGTGAAAAATGTTAGTCTCAAGTGATTACCACAATATATTGCTACTTTGTCTTTGTGACACTGCTTTATTCCCCATCCGTCTGATTTACACAGCGCCACATCAGTTTCAGAGCCTTCACATTCTAACTTGTCCAACCATACTAGTCCTGATCCAGTTCCAAATGTAGAATTATCCATGACTGTAGGATTTCTGTAAATAATATCCATTGAAACTGCGTCTTTGTTAATTAATATAGTTCTACATTCACTGTTGTATTAATGAAAACAAACTATTTCACAACTTAAAGGACAAACAATACAGTTACAGGGGAAGTAACTGGGGACGTCGTCTGAATCTGAGTAATGTCATAGTCGATAATTTACCGGAATTAAAACTGATTCCGTCTGTCCGACTGAAGTCCCAAGGCGAGCCAATAAATGAAAATTATAATAGTAATACAAAGATATAAAAAGATGAGAGGAGACTCCATGAGACAGACTTACAGAAACAATAGAAAAAAAAAGAATTACGCTCGATGAGTTGGTCTTTCTTTGCTATATTCCATACTCATACTTTGCTACTTTTTAAAAACAAGATTACGTCAATACATTTCAAAACTGCCATAGACTTCCAGCAACAACGTACATGGATAAATAAAGTATTTCATTCGGGATTTTGGTATAGAACGCTTCGGTGAAAAAAGTGGCATATTTATTTTTTATTTTGTACCGTATGCAGGGTAGGTCAATAGTTCAACTAATTTCATTTGTTGAATATTCATAGATAAATATCCTATTTGCATGCCGACCAAAAATGTAGAAGGACAAGTTTCCAAAAAAGATTTTGATATGATAACCAAAGATAATCTATATATCTTGTTTATTCATTAAATTCCCTGCACCTCAGATATCTAGATTAGAAAACTCTTTCTACTTGAACCTATTTACGACTGATTAAATTTTATCACACCGATTTCTCACTCACTGCAGTTTCCAGGTGACAGCAACTTGAAGCGGGCTTATAATATCGTAACTATTTTTTCTATCGTTCTATTACTTTTAAATGAAAAACAAAATTCGCTTGCAACATTTTAAGCGTGTTGTTGCAATTGTTTGTATGTGTCAAAAGTTTATGTTTTCCGCGGGAAAAGCTGCACTACGTCTTACCGGACACCAAATACGTCAACGTCATTTCGCGCCATAAATGATAATCAGTACAGAAAAGTGAGTGTGAAACACATAATTTTTGCTGTAGCTCAAAAACAAGCACATGGACCCCCATTTTTGATCTGTGTATTCCATTCTACATTGTGTATGGAATATTATATATAAAATTTAGCAAGATTTCAATGTGGAAATATTTTTATTTTCCCCAGTGTACTTGTTAAAAATGACGATCTTCCATATATACTCGATATACTAAATCTTTATAAACCATTTTTATACTGTTACAGCCCTTTTATTTTACCACTTTGTTAAAATATCGAATATTTGCCAAATTATCGCTGTTTCTCAGAAAACAGACAGTACTTATCTTAATCCAGTAAAAAGTTTCTGCGTTTTTTGGAAAACTTCATAAATTTGACTTTTAACGTATTTTTATGTAAATGTAGCCATTTTTATCCTCAGATATCTCAAAAAGCAAGTCATGAAGGTATATTTTTCTTTTCATATTTGAAAATCTCATATAAAAATTGACTTTCAGTCAAATTTTCAGCAAAATTTTAATGAGAGCTATGACAGTTTGATTTAATTTTCTTTAAATAAAATTGAACAAAAAATTGTCAAATTACTTTTATCTCGGATAAGTCATCACAAGCAGATTTTTTTCTATTTAATATAACACGATCTTAGTCAACCTTAAAGCTTACTAGTGGATGTATCGCACGTAATTCAATAATCTGTGTTGGATGTTTTGGACAATAGGGTTCTTTTGCAAAGTAAACTGATCATCTAAAGAGAGCTAAATTGTATATGTCACTTACAAAATTTCCCTGCACTTGGTTGGTCAGAATAGAATTTCCGTGTATCAGTTGGTTGCTGATATGTTTTAATAATAATAATAATAATAATACATTATTTCAAGAGAGTAACACGGTTTAGTTACAACTAATCTTCCCTGAGGCCCTCACATTTTCGATTTCACGGATCAATAAAACATACACGTTTTGAGAGCGATTTGAAATCTTGCATGTAAAAGATTAGTAAATCGTTGGAGTGTATTTTGTCACGGACTATGTAGTGCCATGCCCTGAGTGTGAGAAATACAACTATATTTTCAGGCTTGAAATAGTAATTGGTGCTGTATTATAATTCAAAAGGTTTACATTACAGATAGCCTATTTAAAAAAGTTCTGATTCCTGAAAACAAAATAATAACCAAATACGGAGGGATGCAAAAGTTACTTGAAACTTAAAGCTTTCGTAGACAATTTGGTTGAAGTGTTTTCAAGAGACTATTTGGGATCTCCTTTTCAGAATTAATGCATTCTGTCACTGATGTAGTGAATTACAAAGTTAAATACAGCTGGATTGATTACGATGTACTTACCCATTTATATAGCCCAACATACTACAAACGACTTTTGCATCATTCACATCAAACCCTTCACTGCATATTTCACCCCACTGTCCTGAATGATAGACTTCTACAATACCTTCAAAAGGGCCCCTTCCTCCATATAATTTCACCTTTGTAGCTGAAAATTACGAAAATTATTTTCTAAGATATTATAACAGAGGTTTTGGACGTCTCTGTTATAATTGTAGTTTGGGGAATAGCTCACGT
>JAOXYJ010624222.1:0-14221 GCA_028566555.1 Lithophaga nigra | reverse complement strand
ATTTGTATTTTCAGTAGATAATATTTCAGAAACAAGCACACAAACATATCCTTTTTTGTCCTCAGTTTTGATGTAATACACATTCACATTTTAAAAAATCTAAATTTAGGAAAATCTATTTTGAACTTCAGCAGTGAACATCCGTAATAGAAACAACGGGACTGTAGTTTTACTTTATATACATATATGTATATAAAATAAATGGAATCCAAACAGTATATTACAAAGTAATAAAATCTGCTGAAAATTGTTGACACTTCAGTAGAAGTTCTGGGACCTTCTCAGTAAAGATCATGAGCATTATGAATGATCATAACTTTTATAAATTGTACAGGATTTATGATTAGTTGTAACTATTACGACATTTATTGGAACAGTGTCTTGATAACATGGAAATATTATATTTATATAGTAATAGAAATTTTATTGCCTTTGCAGTGGTTGGTCAGGTACAGAAAAGGACTGTTTAATGCACATAGCGGATTGCATAGGAGCTACGTAAGTAGTGCTCATCACAAATCATTAAACACTTGCTCCAGAGAAATGGATTGTACTGTATGTCTTTGTTCTTTATCCAGCATCATACATTTTATGTTGCTGAGGGTATGTAAAATGAAATGTGTTCTAAAACACATGTTAAAAACATGTAAAACATTGCATATAGTTACATGCACAGAAGAAAACACTCAGCTAGTGGTTTGCATTTAAAATTGATCAAATAATATTCGCATTATTTTTATGATGTACATGTAGAATGAAAATTGCAAATTTTAAAACCATTGATGTCATGTTTACCATGAATCTTACAATTTTTGTTGATGGATATAAATATATGTTAAATACTATCTTTTCTGGTTTTGCACTGAACTACATGTATAAGTTTTGTCAATCTGTTATATCCATTAAAACTACAAAAAGTTTTATCCAGTAAACAGTGACTAAACAGTGTGTATTCGTGACAAACTATTTGACTTTGACATTTGCTCATTTTTACATGTGCGTGCCTAAGCGACATTTGACATGAGATTCTTGTCAAAATTTTCATATTAACATATTAGCTTATAAATAAATTGCTCATATATTCATGAGGAGTTATAATACAATTCAAGTGGACTATTCTAATGAAGCAAGTCCTGCTTGTAACAGTGGATTAACAGAATTTCAGTTATTTAATATAATGTTTTCAGGACACAGGAATATTTTGTTAGAAATGCCAAAAATGATCTTCTACCAACTACACACCTGATTACAAAGGAAGCTTCAGGACAGAAGTACTCAGCTGCCAAAAAGTGGGGAATTCCAGCCTTATCAAAATTGTATGTATAAGTCTGTCTTCTACATGATATCTATGAAATTGAGTTTTAAATAATTCTTTGAAGGATGGGTCAGTTAATATCCTTAATATATTTAAATTTAAATGATAAAATTATCCCTCTGAAGCCCATGCAATTAAAGTACATGTAGTTTATTTAAGTACCCGTCTTTCTAAGAATCATGCAAACCTTATTATAATGGTGATTCTTTGTAGAAAAAACACACGGGTCCGAATGTATGTTTAAAATTACTGTCAGATACAGATGACAAAAACAACTTTTTTTTTTTTTAATTTCTTGGTCTTGGGTGAAATCCGTTCTTAATTTATAATAGATTCTTCTGCAGTTTCATGAATTACCTCCCCTTTTGACAGTTTTCTAGTGCATTCTATTGAATTTATTTCTCTCAAGACCGACATCCAAATTAAGAATGATTGTCAATTTTGCACATAATTATGACTTAAATACAAAACCATGGTCAAACACGTGTGTTTTTTCTGACCATGAATCACCTGCTGCATGATTCTTAGAAATACTAGTACTTAAATTATGTCCGCTGATGGCAGCCATCTTGGAAGGAGGTCGGGATCGGCAATAATATATTCGAAAGTTTATCAATCAAGGACCATCCATGCAATGTTTGCTTTAAATTGGTTTTCTGGTGTCAGAGGAAGAATTTTTAAACATTTTACCAATTGGGTCCAACGTTAAAACTATGTCCGCTGATGGCGGCCATCGTGGATGGAGGTCGGGATCAGGGAACATTATTTTGAAAAGGTCATCACGCAAGGACCATCCATGCAATATTTGCTTTAAAATGTTTTACTGGTTTCAGAGGAGAAAATTTTAAAACATTTTCCCAATAGGGTCCATCCATGCCAAGTTTGGTTAAAAATGATCGAGTAGTTTCAGAGGAGAAGATCAAAATGCGAAAAGCTAACGACGACGACGGACGCTTAGTGGTAGTAAAAGCTCACATGATCCTTCGGGTCAGGTGAGGTTAAAAAGGTGGTCAATAGAGGCTTTGTACTTACATAACGGTAGAGACTCTTGTTGCATTATGCGCAGTAATCAGTAAAGATTGTAATAGAATGTTCTGGTCCGGTAGAAGTGGAATGATAATCTTAGTTTTCAGGTCTGACATTCTACAAGACTTGAATTTCTTAAGCCCCAGTCATTATTTTTTCAGTTAAGAAATAAATAAAAAACAGGATACCTTAATCAAGAAAAAATATTCACTTTCAAGGATTTCTTGGGAAAAAAACAAAACAATATCCAAGTCAATGCCCTCATAAAATTAAATGATTGCTCCCCCCAAAAATGACCATATAGTTAACAGGAGACAAACAGTGATACATAATAAACACAACAGGTAAAACTTTAAACGAATCCTACCAAAACTGTGAGTGAACTCTGAAAGGCAAAGCAATTTTTGCTCTATAAGTGGCAACATTCGTTGTATTCAGACGGATATAAAACATAGGCAAGCCATGACAGGGAAAAAAGCTATTTATTTAAGCAATTTGAAACGGAAGCATCATAACCTTCCAAGAACTCGTGATGGTCAAAGATACGACAAAGGGAAAGATCCGTAACTAGACGAGAAACGGAAATGGTAAAGAAATTAGAAGTGGCGACCATAAAACTTTTTGACGCAGCAATTACGCACACAATTTTCAAGTTATATTAGGTTAAATGAAGGGGTCAATGGCAAAAATCATTCCATTTTGTTGAATTTCAAACATAATTAATTTGATATATTCAAACTGAAAAGTGATAATTTGAATTAATCTATTTGAAAAAATACTGGATATACACCATCAATTTATATTCAATATCTATGCAAAACTTGCCAATGAATAAATTGAACAAAATCTGTGTAACATGTGTAAGTTATAAATTTCGAAAACCATTGCACCTTTATTTCACACTGATGGAGCCCTGTACGGAGATAATATTGGTCGAGCAACTATTTCTTTTTAAAAGAAAACTGCAAAGCTTTACAATTAAGATGAACAGTGTCTGCAGTCAGTATATATAGTCGGATTTTATCGTTTGTATACAATTAAAATTCATTGTACGTAATTTAAAGAAGCTACCAATTACCAATTTCAAACTGCAGTTCACTCTCGTTATGTCGAACCCATACAGCACACGAATTAATAAAAAAAGACGAATTATGGCATGCATTTACACAATTACTATCAGCGTACATGTATGTAACTTTTATATTACCTCGGTACGTCCCACAAAAAGGATTGTGTATTAGATTACATGTGAGAGCATTGATTTCAAGCTCCTTTGACTTGAGTTAGTGCATAAACAAGCCGAACAGGTCATAAAACTAATATGACAAAAGAATGATACAAATATTAAGAAGTAGTAACTGTACACTGTTACAAAAATCTCCCAAACGAACTCTGGCCCATTTAAACCCCCTTTTGACCCTCATTTATAAACAAATTGGGTCAGGGGTTCTCCATATCAAGCCGGTCTGGTGGCATTAGCCAGACAATGTTAAAAAGAAGTGATCAGTATGCAAAACTTCAATATTTCTAATGCTTTAACTTATTTTTACCTTGAAAAAACACTAAAACCCCTTTTTGAACCCCAGTTGTTTTCAAATTTGAGAAGGGGTTCCCTGTTCACAGCCTAACCCGGCTGGTATGGGCAGGGGGGATAAGTCCAACATAATTACTGAAAAGAAATAGTTAAACAGCATGCAAAACTTCGATAGATTTAATGCATTTGCCCATTTTTACCCCTTAAAATCAATAAAACCCCCTTTTGGAACTTCAATTTAAGAAAAGTTGGACAGGGGTTCCCCGTTATTTGTTACGAGTATCATTTTCCCATATATAGGATTCTATGGTAAACGCGACCCCTATTCGGGCCCCCCAAAATATACCCCCAAGGAGACCCGCACGAAAACAAAATGTTCCATGCACAACTCAACTAGGGATATAGGTTTACCGCATTACCAAACCTTAACTATGTGTTACTTATAGATATTGGGTATTGGCGTGGACAACAAGTCGGAAAGAATTTGAAAACTGGTGACCTATACAATTCTTCTATGATTTATGTAATCCAATTCTAAGAAGTTTGAGACAATTTTGATGCAAAAGGTCAAATTTCCAAAAATACCCCCTTTATGTTTCCATGCAAGCCGCATAAAAGTTTGACCAACCGATTCCATTTTTTGATAAATTTCTTAAACTTTATACAAGGAATATTCCTATTAAGTTTTGAAAGGGTATGTTCAGCAAATACTAAGAAAAATATAATTTAAGAATTTTTCGTACTTTATCTGTTACAATGGCAACGGCAGCCATTTTGAAAATTTTGAACATCACATGCACAACGTATACACATGGTGGTTATCGTTTCCACAAAAGTTTATCATCAACAGTCCAGTCAAAATCTCCGAGAACTTAGCCGGACAAAAATCATTGGAAGTAGAATAATAATAGCGAATAGAACAACAATATGTACGTGTGGCCGTGTGACAGCGCCTTAAGACGACTCTACTGAGGCTTGTTTAGGGTATATTGGGATACGGGATATTGGCCCTTTTTATTACTGGGATATGGGATATTTGAGGTAAAATTTAAAGGGATATGGGATATTGAAATATGGGATACGGGATATTTGAAATGAGTTTTAGTGATATGGGGATATGGAATTACAGGGATATGGGAAATCTTTGCCAAAGCTTCTGGGGATATGGAATATTAGTACCCCCTAAACAAGCCTCATATGTCACACCGTGACTTCGTTCGTGGTGACATAATAATAAGAAACGGGACAAAAACAATAAGTCTTTGGAGACTTATAAAATATTGTGGTACTGTAGTTTTTTTGTGTAAAATATGTTGTATTTGATACATTTTTCGTTTGCTTATTTACAGAACTACAATTAAAATTTATAACGTGCACATTTGAAATGTCTCTTCTCGATTCGTACTTTGCATAGACTGCCCATTGCGAGTTTTACCCATATTCACAGGGCAGACAAGATTTATCTGTAAAAATGACCCCTAAGGTCATTCGAATTTAGCACGTGGCTTTATCTGTCACAGAATTTCTTTAATTTTAAAGCGATTCCCTAATTTTCAAAAAATGTATGCAATACAATGTATATTGTGAATAAGGGACCGACCATTTAACTTGAAGTGGGGGGTATGGTTTTTTTCCTAAAAATATATCCTGTTTCTCAATGATGAAGAAAAAAAATCTGATTTGGAAGGTGTCAAAAATAAATAATTTGATTTTCAAAATGTCAAAAAAAACCCAAAATATATTGTGTTCCGATACAGGGTGTAGGCCTTTAAATAACTGGTATATTCATCTGAATATTAACAGTTGTATTTTGCATTATTGCAGCTAAGGAGAACGAGTCTATATATAAAAAGTCCACAGGGTTATAAAACATGCAGTATTTGAAATTTTAACTCTGTTTTCATTTATTGACTCTATATAACTTTGATTAAAACTGACACAAAATCGAAAACCAATAGCTCTTTTGCTCCAGAGATGGACAGTTAATTTCAACCTTCCAATAGAAAATGGAATAGAAACATGGGTTAAATGTATCTATTTGTTTTAACTACAGTGCATGATTTACACCTTAAAATGAAAGAAAAAAATATGTTGTACAGATTTAAATGTATAAATACTCTGGATTTTGCTGAATTTTACTGGCAAACTGTAAAACATTCATTTTGAACTCAGTTTTGTCTTAAAATCCCCTGATAGCAACAGTAGGGGAGGGGGTATATAGTGCTCAGCATAGCTCTGCCAATCTATTCTATTAATTTCTACCAAACTTTGAGAAATGTCAAATGAAACTTTGCACCTTCTGCCTTTTTTTTTACTTGTCATACAAGGCTGTAACGGTGAAAGGGTACTATTGCCTTATCAAAAGTTCCTCTTAAATAGATCTAATTCAATAGATTTCAGTAAAACTTTCATGGGTTCTTATTCCCATAATGATAATGTACACCTCCTATTATTCTTTTGGGTTGTTTCACTTTTATACAAACTTGGTCATGTAAGGAATTTCTGAAAGGGTACTTTTGCCTCACACTTTGGTTTTGGGTCATTTCACTGAAAATGTCCTGGGGAGAGGGAGGCAAGGGGTATGTATTTGGGAGCAAAAGATATCTATACATTTTGTGTTATGTTTGTCTCATTGATTTAGTTGAAGAGTTATCCTCACCTACCATGCCCACTCTGAAAATTAAGGTTATGCAAAATTGTGTACAAAGCACAAAAACTCAAAGAAACAGTTTATTCCACTCAGTAAAGTCTTCTTTTTTTGCTTTTTAGTCGTTCAGACCCTTAGAAAAAAATGTTCTGTTTCTAACTTCTGCCTGACAAAAATATTGTGTTCAAGGCTCTTCCCTAAAAAAATTTTCAAGTTTGGTTCCATCCGAAAAAAATTTTCTGATCCGGAAAAAAACCATCGGTCCCTAAACATAAATCAATACAAAGAGAGAAAAAGACATAGAAATAATGCCGTATAAACAAGTAAATTATTACAATATCGTATATTTATTCAAGCGTACCCTAATAGTACAAATCAAACAGTCCTCATATGGTACATTGTAGTCATCATAAATAAACTCGTCCAAACTTAGTTACTTTGAGAAAATCTGTTTAAAATCGATTATTTTCACACGAGTACTAGGAAAACCAATGCCTCATACTAGGAAATATTGCCAAAATTGCTTAGGTCTAGTTTGTTAGAACACACATACAAAATTTCAATGACATCGGACAAAGAATAAAGTCGTATTAGGAAAATATATCCATTACTTAAAAGGAAATGAGATAGACTTTTAGGCCTTATTTAATGCATCATTTTCCACACATACATCAGTCTGTTTAATACATGTACATTACCGACAATTTGGAGATAAATAAAGAGTTCCATCTTTTTCTAAGTGTACACTTGCAACCTGTAAAGCACGGTTCGCGGCAAGAGGTATATGGAACAAATAGTTCGCGGTAAGAGCTATACGGACTCAAAATTTTCACGTAAATCATTAAGATAACACACCGCTTCCTCGAAAATGGCAGAAAAAGTTAGTTTTACAAATTATATACATATATTTTTATTTCACATTGACTCAGATACATCACTTTGCATACAAGTCATTTTCTGTAGTGATTGAGGAACTGGTCTAGTTTTAAGCAGCCTTAAAACATGCGTCCCAAAGAAAGATGTTAATAGTGGAACATCTTTTCAACGAAAACATTTTAATTCATTATTTCTACACATATTCATCTTATATATATTAACGAAAGTAGTATCTTTGTAGTATCTTAGCCGGATATAAAAGATTCGAACAGTAAAACAAAAGGATGGTAAGGTATAAGTCAAGCCGCTTTATATTGAAGCATTGCTCTACCTACACCTGTCCATTTTATTTATTGCCGTTGATTTATACATGACCATGTATTTTTTTATCCCTTTCCGTTTTGCAAAAATTTTACATAATGTATTAAAATATTATGTCAATATTGATACCTTAATTGAAATGAATATACATATGAAATATTATTGTCAGTAACATCCAATTGACGACGATATATCATAATCAAAGACAAATAAGAAGGATGTGCCTGTTTCACCCCTTTTCTAAGTCGATTCTGAGGTGATATCTTCAAAACAAGATACATAGATTGATATATTATGAACTGAAATTTGCGACAATTAATGGTAATTATCTTTATTTTAGTGATTTGCTTCAGGTTATTTGAAGGTAGGGGTGTTTTCTTCTGATTTCCGCCGCCTTATCCGCATTTCCGTGAATCATTAATGTTCATATACCTCTAGCCGTGAACCATGCTTTACAGGGTTGATTTGTATACGGTGACACAACGCCTCTGTCGTTTACAACCGCATCGGTTGTGTAATGGTTAGCGTGCTTGCCTCGCATGCTGGAGATTGGGGTTCGATTCCAGGTTGGGTCAAATCAAATGCTTTAATGCCGTTTAATTCTCCGCTAAAGAAAAGATTTGTTGGCTCGTAGTCTGAAGGGGTAACATGGGACTGTTACTTCAGTATGCTAGCACTATAAAAATCCTGCTCAGCGTTTCGGTCTAGAACAAAGCGGGATGTATCTCATTCCATCAATTTCAATTTGTTCTGGCCATGATATAACTGAAAAAATTGCTCACTTGGCGTGAAACAACAATCGTCCATCCATCCATCCATTCATCCATTCTATGCCGTTTACTGCTGCAATTTCTTATGAGAAGTTTCACCAAGCTGAGTCTCTTACGTTTCATTGATTTCCAAGAATTTCAAGGAACAAATAGCAAATTGTATCATATGTTAGTTTTCAGAATTTTTAAAAATATTATCTTTCCCATTTGTTTCATTTGTGTGGAAAACGGTGTGTTTTTGCTTTTCCGAATGTAATCGTTGTCGGTCAATAGATGTCAAGGATGGATATATATCCATGATATTTTTTTCTTTAACTGCCCTAGTAACAGCCGAGCAAAATAAGAAAAACATTATCAATTGCTTCAGTTTTACCTGTATATAAAATAATTAGAAAGGTAAGTATACACTGAAAAATTGTTGGTGTAGAAAGTTATTGGTGATCAATTACATTTACTACGTCTGCGGTCAAATTGTAAAGAGAGATGTGTCGAAAATGAAACCCAGTGAAAATTGTAGTTGACCATCAATTCAAACGCAACAGGAGAAAGAGGTGAGGAGATATTAGCTGGAGATTCACAGTAAATCTTGTTCATTGTTATACTGGCAGTTCATGTTTGATCATTTAGAGCGTTTCGGTGGATTACGGACACGAGACTATTCCTTAGAAACTTGAAAGGCAAATTTTGCACACTGCCTGGCGCCAATGATAATGATACATTTTCATGCTAAATTGGTGCTAATGCAACCACCACGTATAATACTGATTGCATTTACAAGTATTAAATAAATTATTATACTTTATGCAAAGCCATTTATTTCATTGGATTTATATATATAGTTAGATATGTTAATTTACCATAATTCTATAAGCACCGCCCAATGCTTAGCAACATGTGATAATCTTCTGTTTTAATTATATCATATAGCAACGGTTTTGTTAAAAAAATAAAACCTCTGAGACCGGAGATTGCTGAGCTTGCTGTGTCCGGCAATTCACGAGAAATAATTACGTATACATGTAAGCAAGTAAAGTAGTTCTCACCATATTCGCAGATAAGGGGTTAAAAAAGAAATAAAAAAACCCAAAATTATATTTTATTGTTTCGTCCAATTTTTAGGATAGTTTTAACTATCCTGTAAAAGGGGGTCAAGGCTTTCAAAAGATACATTTACAAGATATTTATTTATTCATTTTTTTTTCATCTGATTTTGAAAGGAAAATTTCACTGAGTTGGTCTTTTCAAGAACCTGCGTTTTTGAACTGAATTGAATAAGCAAGAGGTTTCTGAGACATGAGGAGTTAAAAGATAAAACGGAAGAAATACATGTGTCCGCCATATTAATGTGCAACAAAATACTTAATCCAACATATAGAGTGTTCGACACATATTACTGTGTCATGTACAATAGGGGCCTACTGTGTGCGGCACATTTGTCAGGCACAAGACTGTATGCACAGTGCACAAACAAGCTTCAGAATGTATATTTGACAATATGAGATGACTCTTGCCTTGTACTAGACCAACATGCATGATCAGATTTTATAGCACACTGAAATACAGTCAACAAGAGGACATGTCACCAGACTTGGACCCATTATACTGGAGATGACGAGTTGACCAGTCTTTCTCTTACTCTTCAAGTTGCATGCTTAGCACAGAAAATGACAGCTTAAAGTCTGGTTTGACCAGACTGAAAATATATACCACCATAACCATCATAGAGGCGGTTCAAAATCGTGAGACGGATTTCCAATTTGCTACACGTACTGTGAGCCATTTTCACAATGGGCAGTAGTACTATATGTACAGTGAACCGAAGTCTGCCGATCAATATTCCTGCCACCAGCCAAACTTATCAGACGAAGCGTATGATAGACGCACGGATGGATCCTTGATCGTTGATGGGTCTACTTGTAGCACTAGATTCCCGCTTTAATTGGCACGGTATAAAAATCGAAAGCTGGAATGAAAGAATTTTACTGTAGAATCAAATGTCATAGTTGTTTTTGTTATTATCGGACTAATGTGGTATCGGACTATTGGGGTGTCGAAATGTCGGGGTGACCCCCTATATATACACACAACCAAATTAGGACGAAAGACACACACGACCTGTGACTGAGGACATATACATGTACACTATACAATTAACAGAAGTTAGGATGTAAAACGCAAAAGACATATAACACATAAACAATTTGATGGCGATACACACGATCTGCTGAGGACATGTTTCACACATGGTCGTCTTAATTTGGTTGTAGGTATATGTCCGCAGTAGCAGGTTGTGGGTCTTTCATCCGAACTTGGCTGTGGTATATGTCCTCGGTCGCATGTCGTGTGTTTCTTTCGTCCTTACTTGGCTGTGTGACCGGTTTTGTGTTTTTATCCAAAGTTGGCTTTGTGGTGTATGTCCAAAGTAGCAGTCCGCATGCCACGACCTGCTACTGCGGACATATACGATTAGGGTCATTAGTCCGAATGGTCATTGGTGCGAAGGGTCAATAATCCGAAGGGTGGCTGGTCCAAACGTTAGTATTCCGAAGGGTCAATATTTTGACACAAGTTTAGAGTATTTAATTCAAGGCACGAAGCCTTCATTCTACACAGACAAATTGTTAACTTATTTTTACAAAACAAAGCCAAACTAGCCCGTTCCATGCAGGGTTCCGCAATCTCAATAGGAGGTCAACATTTATTGATGAATGCTGTCATCGAATGTCTTTGATGTTGTCACATTAGGTGATCGGTTGTTCTGCTAGTCTAACATTTCCAGGCGGACAGAAAGTAATTCTCCGACCATAAGTGAACAACTTAAATATGTTTTGTTAACGGCGGATAAGTCAGTATTCGCGTTAAACAAATCCGTTCTTTTTCATATTCGAATCAAGTGACATGGAGAAGAGGGATCTGTAATTCCTTTCTCAATACATTTTTAACCAGTAATTTAAGAAAAGGAATGGGGATCAAAATGCTGACAAAGGATAGAGAGATGATTATTGCTTAAAGCCAAGAGAGTAATATATTCTAGCTATATCATTGTGAGAAAAAGTTCTACATTCTGTTTTGTACTAGACCAACACACTGAACGGATTTTTGTAGTTCTAGTACACTGAAATAAGAGTCCACAAGAAGACATGTCACCCTACTCAGACACATTACCGACTCCAGGCCGACAAGTCTTTGGTCCTACTTCTTTCAATGCTGTGTGCTTAGCGGAAAAGCAACTGATACTAATTTTTATAAAAACGGTAAACGTAGATAGAAATATATTCTTGATCACGATCAGTCCTACTTCGTTAAGAAACATGGTGATTCCAATAACAAATACACCGAAACGGACAGGCCAGTTGGAATGCTGGAACACCAAACTCAACAACATATATTTGTATTTGTTGAGTTTGGTGGTTTAATATTTCAAAAGACAGTCGATAATCCAATTCTGCAAATTTAGTCACAACTAAGTGAAATGGTATAAATATAGCTTATTTACGGTATCAAAGTTAATTTCCCTAAAAAATATCGAAAGCACGTTGGATATCTGAACTACATGGGACATATGTACTAGTCTTGTTTTATTTTCCATACGGTAAAGCATTTGCCAAAAATCAAGGATCAACAACTCGTCAAACTGCAGTTTTGAGTCGACTTCCGCGACTGCATCATGTTGACATCTGTATATATAGCATATTACATGTTCTGGCTTCTGAAAACTATAAATAATATAAAATGTAGTATACCAAAGAGTCACAAAATGAGTATCATAAGTCATTAAGGAAAGACAAATCAACGAAAACAATAAAAAAGCATGAACTCCAGAAGGAGTGAGACAAGGTGCGTCGACAGGATAAGCATGTCCTGCTATGCTAGCATCACCCGTCATGCAACCCAAATGTCACATACAATATAAAGGTCAAGATTGAGAAATGACAAAAACGGCAGTAAATACAAATGGAAGATATTCAAGGTCTAGGATGATTGAAGTGTATCTGTCGCAAGATGTGACATTGTTGATATGTCATATCAGTCAACCAACTTGTGATGGCGACCTTTAAATTTGCGAAGTGAGGATTTCAGTCGTTCTACCTCAAAACCTTGTTGGGCAGTTTTCTTTTGTTAGAAGTATACCCTCTTCTATAAATCTACATAGCCAGAGCAAGCCTGGCATAGCTTATCATTTGAGACAAATATACGCCGTAAGCCGGGGATGGGGGTAAACTACTACCCAGGAAAGGGAAGATGACAATAGAAAAACTGAAATCAACACGTTTGTCATAGATCCTCGACTTGAGTATCCCAACTGAGCTGATCTCCAAAAAAAGAACTAAGTATCAAACAGTCTTTCTAGTTTCTGTTGTAATTTGGTTTCTTTCGTTTCGCTGTGTTTCGATTTGCCGTGTTTCGCCGTTTCTGGTTTCGTTTCTTTTCTTGTTTTAAAGGTACCCGTGTAATATGCCAACTTCATATTAGAAGGATTGAATTTTGAATGATATTTTTCTATGACGAGGTGAAAAATAGGTTTGTTATACTGAATATTCATTATTAAGACAGAATTCGCTATATCCGTTATTTTAACAAAAGTTTTTCGGTTTTGCCAGGGATTTTATTTTTGTTTGTTATAACAGCAAATTTGCTCTATTTGAGTTCGTTATGAGTGAATTTTACTGTACATGGATTTTTTAAAATTTTGAAATTAATTTACTGCTGCAGCAGTCCAGGTAATAGAAGGAAATGACGTTCTTATATTCATTCTGGTGTGCATAAATCGTTGTATATGACAAAGGTTGCAAACAC
The DNA here is from genome assembly GCA_028566555.1 of Lithophaga nigra. NCBI lineage: Eukaryota > Metazoa > Mollusca > Bivalvia > Mytilida > Mytilidae > Lithophaga > Lithophaga nigra. The sequence goes on along the minus strand of JAOXYJ010624222.1, from coordinate 935 downwards.
ACAAAGGCTGCTGGTGACTAGTGCAGCGTGGAAAATTAATGAATAAATATAAAACGTCAATCAGAAGCAAACTTTGCAAGTCTTTACTTTTAGATGAAGCGGAAGTTGTTTACAAGTTTCAAACTAAACTGTGTATCTAGCAAATCCCCTACTTTCATCTACATATATAACAATTCCTTATAGAAGAGACTTCATACACGTAATGTATAAATGTCAGAAGCAGTTCCTTTCTAGGACATACGTTTATATTTAAACGTTGCACGATAAGTAGTAGACCTGTATATTTTACGAATGCCCTTCAAATCAAATACCTTTTTCAACATGTTTAAAAAAAGGGCAGTGAAAACTGTCATTCAAGTTAACTTCTTATAGACATGATATATGACATAGCATGGTATACTGGCAAACATCAACCAATAATCAAGCAGTGTGGCTCTAAACTGCCCAATGTCTGAACATAAAGGTTGTACTCCAATGTGTATCCAAGAGGAAAGTCCACAACACATCAACCCGACCAGTGCAACAATTGGAAAACAGCTATCATATTTGTGATTTGATACAGGCATTTCCCGAAGAAAATGAAGGGTTTAACTAGGTTTTACGGTGCATCAGACCATAACACGTATGACAGTCGTTTATAAGGCCATCATATTGCCACTTCCATAACCCCACGACTCAAACAGAAGTGCCATGAGAGTAATGTTCTGACCGGCAGATACAGTCGTCTCCGTTTCGAAGATTAAACTAGAACTGTGAGCATAGCTCACTAAATATACCCCCCTCCCACAACCTGCCCCCTTTTCATGAAAGTATAAGTTGAATTATCTCCCCTTCCAAATTTTGGACAGCAACCATATTCCTTCATGCACATCTGCAGGTAGTGTACTACAAATGTAAAGTTTCATAAAAATCCAATAAGCCGTTTAGGAGGAATT
>JAOXYJ010623115.1:0-14222 GCA_028566555.1 Lithophaga nigra | reverse complement strand
TGATTTTTGCAAGGTGACCACTTATTCTGCTTGCTCATCTGCTTAAATCTGAAGGTAGATCCATTGGTATCTTATTTTCTGGATTTCTATATTCATAAATATGATATATTTGTATGTATATATCATGTATATATATATGCACTTGTATTTATATGAAATATAATGTGGTAATTATCTGTCTCACAATATATTTTCCCACTGCTTAGTCATTTTAGTACTACACTATACACAAGGGAGCATAGAACTCCAAAATATTACCACGTCACAGTATTGGGGTGCACTGGATTCACATATCCCAGTTGATTCTTACCTGTCTACACTAGTCACGAAGAAAACTATTATAGTTCTAATGTATCGTCCCTTGGTGACTTCTGCATTCAGGTGACATTAGCAAACATAAAATTGTTCATTTCATTTTCTACTTCAAATCATTTATTAATTGCTCAGGTTATATTTCATTACTCTAGTCATTGTTTGTATGCGTCAATGTTGTATTGTTTGTTGAATATTTATGCCCCTTGTGGGCCAATTTTGGTCAATAAAAGATTTCTATTTCTATTTCTTATGGGACGCGTCAATAATTGTGTGCACATTGAAAACGATATCTCTACATTTGTAAATTTATGTGTGCCGTTTCTATGAGACTGTGCTCGTGTATACTTTCATCTGTTGACAGTGGATTTATGAACATTTTTTTTTTAACATCTTTGAAATTGATGACAGTGTAATGTTTTCATTCATTTAATATGATTATAGAACTGTATTGCTCATTTTATATATTTTTTTATATATCGATTAAAGATTGATGATCGATGATGATGTCCTGACAGTCTGAATGAGGTTACAACCTTTGCATTTACCTGTTCTGATTCAGGAGAAAACTGCTTTCCTTTGATTTTTTTCAGTACAAATTTATTTAAAATATTGTACACCCATGGTTAGGGAGTGTCAAGATGACTGTAGTTGGACTTTTCATGTAACGTCAGAGACACTTTATTGTAACGTCAAATGCTGGTGACGTCTTGTTTACTAGAGTAGAATACAAATCCAAACTGTCAAGACGTGTTGGTCATTTCTGCAGTTATTTAAGCCTACCACTTTACGATATTGGTGCCGTGACCACACGGAATCATGGATGGAAAGATCAAAGCGATCAGAGCGGGACACAGAGGAGCAGTTACAAAGCTTTTGAGAAAAATAGAAGAAATTCAGCAAAGTGCCGACACGGACATTGAGGAAATAACAGCCCTGTATGAAGCAATCACACAAAAGAAAGACATTCTTACAGACCTGAATCAAAAGATATTGGATTTAACAACAGAGGATGAAGTGGCAGAGGAAATCGAGTTAACAGATGAGTACACGTATAACTTAGAGTCAAAACTTCGTCAAATTAGAAAACTCACACAACCTCGCCAAATTTCAAATCAAAATGAAACATTTAACGGAAGCACGTCAAACACCTTGAATCCTTATGCAGATAGTTTTTCACCAGCAAATGAAAACCCACCCGCATTAACTACATGTATTGATAATTTGACAAACACAGAGAACCAGTCACGAACACGTTTTCCGATGTTACGTTCTTCATCAAGTACAAACAGTGACTACCACAAATTACCCAAGTTGAATCTTCCGACATTTGAAGGAAATCTATTGAATTGGCAGTCATTTTGGGACTCGTACGAAGCAGCTATACATACAAACCCTTATTTAAGTGACGTACAGAAGTTTAATTATTTGAAATCGCTTCTTCAAAATGACGCTCTTCAAACCATCACGGGATTTTCGCTCACAAACACAAACTACAACAAAGCAATCTCGCTTCTTCAAGAAAGGTACGGGCAAGTACACAAGATCATCCAGACGTATATGCAAGCATTATTAGACATACCCGCACCAAGAAACACCCTAGTAAGCTTACGAAATTATTATGATAAAACAGAAACCTATGTTAGAGGTCTCGAATCGCTCGGGCAAACTGATGATACTTACGGCTCATTATTGGTTCCAATAATATTGAATAAACTTCCTGGAGAAATACGTAGGAACTTAGCAAGGGAACACAAATCTACAAATTGGTTACTAAATGATTTACGTAAAGCAATCTCAAATGAACTTAACATTATGGAAGCCGGAAATGTACAAGATACACCCGAAAACATGCCTGCTACCGCTGCATTCTTTGCAAGTGCTAAATCAAGCAACAAACAAACACCAAGGAAATATAACCAGTCAGACGAAAAATATGTTACAAAGTCATGCGTATTTTGTAAGGAATCACACGCTAGCGTAAACTGTACCAAAGTCACTGATGTAAACGCACGGAAAGCAATTGTTAAAAAGGACCGCTTATGTTACAATTGCTTAGGACACCACAAGGTTGTTGATTGCAAGTCGACTCGCAACTGTAAAAACTGCAACAAGCGTCACCATACTAGTTTATGTGAAGAAAACATGAAAAACAGGACGGAAACAGCACCAAGTAAAAATCAACACAACGCGAACAAAGAGAATGCAAGTGTTTTTCACTCATCTATGACTGACAGAGCCTCAAATGTATTGCTGAAAACTGCTGTAGCTACCGTGAGCAACAAGAATCAAAGCACAGATGCCAATATTTTGTTTGATGAAGGCGCTCAACGATCTTTCATTACCCAAGCACTCGCCGAAAAGTTGAATTTAACTACAACAAAAACTGAAGAAGTACATATTTCAGGATTTGGAGACCAGAGTAAGAAGATTAGATATCTAGATACCGCTACAGTATACTTACATACAGATGACGGGAACAAAATACCGATGACCGTCTTGATAGTACCAGAAATTGCTGTACCACTGAAAACTTATGTACGCGATGCCGCTAATATGAAACATTTGAAAGGATTAAGGCTAGCACACCCTATTTCGCATGATGACTTATTCGAGATCACCCTTCTCATCGGGGCAGATTATTATTGGAGCGTCGTACAGGACCACATTGTAAGAGGGAAAGGACCAACCGCCGTACAATCTAAAATCGGCTACTTACTCTCAGGACCCACAACAGACACGGAAAGTACAACATCGACAAGTGCCATAATGAATATAATGGTATCCCACAAGACAGAAGAACACGATCTTGAGAGATTCTGGAGAATTGAGTCACTCGGAATTGAAAACAAAGAGGTAAAAACAGAAACAGACAAATTCCAAGAAGAATACGATGCATCAATCACTTACAAGGATAACAGGTACTCAGTGAAATTACCATGGAAAGAAGACCACCCTCCACTACCCGTTAATAGAAACATTGCATTAAGGAGAACAGAGAATGTAATTCGCCGGCTCAGTAAAGAACCTAATTTGCTCACAAAGTATGGAGAGATAATTGAAGATCAGGAGAAGCGAGGCTTCATAGAAAAGGTTCAAGATGATGAACTTCGACAAAATACACAGAAGATGCACTACATACCACATCACCCTATCAAGAAAGATTCAACCACAACACCAATCAGGATTGTTTATGACTGCAGCTGCCGAAGCACTCCCAATAGTCCAAGTTTGAATGACTGTCTGCTTTCCGTACCGCCAAAATTAAATGACGTTACCGCCATACTACTCAGATTTCGAATGAATGAGTACGCTGTATCAACAGATATAGAGAAAGCAGTTTTGAATGTTGGACTAGACGAAGAGGAACGCGACTGTACCAGATTTTTTTGGTTGAGTAACCCCACAGATCCAAACAGTTCCTTAATTACGTATAGATTCAAGTCCGTTTTGTTCGGAGCAACGTGCTCTCCATTCATACTTAATGCTGTTTTACTCAAGCACTTAAAGGAAAACCACTGCGAACTTACAGAAAAGTTAGCCAAGGACTTGTATGTAGATAATATTGTATCTAGTTTTCATACAGAGAAAGACTTGTCACATTATTTTGAATTTGCACGTACTCTATTTTCAAATGGTGGATTCAATTTAAGATCATGGGCATCAAATAGTTACACTCTACGAGATATGGCTGCCTCAGAGAAAGTCTTAGATGAAAACAGTCTCGTGAAGATACTTGGATTACACTGGAATACAGAGAATGACACACTCACATTTGCTAAGCAGGGAAAACTCGATTTGGAAGGTAAACTTATTACAAAGCGTGAAGTTCTCCGCCAGTCCTCGAAGATTTATGACCCGCTCGGAGTTATAAGCCCAATAACAGTTCGTAGTAAAATACTGATGCAAAAAATATGGGAGAAGAAGATAGACTGGGATGTACCATTGCCTACAGAAATAGTAACAGCATGGACAGAAATAGCACAAGACATCAATGAAGTTACAAAATTGGAATTTCCTCGCCATTATTTTGACCACAAATGGGACACAAACAGAGACACTACTATACACATATTTACTGATGCCAGCATGAAAGCCTATGGAGCCTGCGCATATATTGTTTCTGGAGAAGAAAGCTCTCTTGTTATGACAAGGAATCGAGTTTCACCACAAAAACAACTTACAATACCAAAATTAGAATTAATGGCTGCTGTCATTGGAAGTAGACTTTTAAATCATTTATTGGAAAACCTTGAAGTTTCACGTGCTGTACTTTGGAAAAGATAGCCAAATCGTGTTGAAATGGTTGACTTCAACTAAAACTTTGAAGCCGTTTATATCAAACCGCACCAGGGAAATCAAAGAGCTCACAGACGAATATACATGGAGGTATTGCCCCACTGACTGTAACCCGGCAGACTTGTTATCACGTGGCATGTCGATTGAAAACTTTAAAGACAGTGTACTATGGATGAAAGGCCCAAAATGGATCACAAATGAAGAACATTGGCCGCGATGGGACAATAATGAATCACAGATTCTTACTACTATAACAGATGAGGAGGAAACTGTCGCCGACACGTCACAATGTATATGTGTACAAAAGACCAAAATGGATATGACACCAAATATTTGCAAAATTATAGATATAAACAGATTCGACTCGTACAAGAAATTGCTACGTGTTACTGCATACGTGCAAAGATTTGTATTTAACTGCATGGAGAAAAGGAGACGACGAACAGGAGTTTTAACCGTGGATGAAATTAACGACGCATCTTTATTATGGATACGAGATGTACAAGAACGGAGTTACCCAGACATTATGGAAAACTTACGAAAATCAGGAAAAATCAAACACAATCTTATCAGACAACTGAAGTTATACTTAGATGACGCAAATATGATTCGTTGCGGTGGACGAATTAATAACGCACCATTAAGTTACACGGCAAAATTTCCGTTATTGTTACCGGAAAAGGACAAGTTGACAACTCTTATCATTAAGGACGCTCATGTTAATGCCTTACATTCTGGACTAACCAGCACCGTCACTTTACTACGTCAAAAATTCTGGATTCCAACAATCAGACAGCGTGTAAAGTCTATATTACACCGATGCGTTAAATGCCGCAAAGTTATTGGACGACCATATGTAGCGCCAGACCCACCACCCTTGCCAAAGGACAGACTTCAAGAGGAACATCCATTCACAGTAACTGGCGTGGATTTTACCGGTGCATTAAGTGTACGTAATGAAAACGGACAAGAAAGCAAAGTTTATATATGCTTATTTACATGTGCAAGCACACGAGCTGTACATCTGGAAATCGTACGTGATTTGAAAGAAGAGACATTTATCCTAGCGTTTCGCAGATTCACTAGCAGGAAATCATTACCAAAAATTATGATCTCGGACAATGCAACGACTTATGTAGCAGCTGCTAAGGAGATAGAAGAACTGACTCATTCATCTTCACTTCGGGAAAAACTTAACCATTTTGGAACTACGTGGAAATTCATTCCAAGAAGAGCTCCCTGGTATGGTGGTTGGTGGGAGCGGTTAATAGGGATTACGAAAAATTGCATTAAGAAGGTTTTAGGACGCGCTTTTGTCACCGAGGAACTATTAGGAACAATCATCACAGAAGTGGAAGCTACCATTAACGACAGACCGTTAACCTACGTATCAACTGATCCGCTAGATGAGGAACCTCTGACTCCCTCACATCTTCTTTACGGGAGGAGAATCAACTTGCTACCGTATCCGGAAAATAGAAACCCTGAAATGTCAGTGAAACCAGTTACACATCAGTCTGTGAATAAACTTTCGTTACTGAAATCACAGCTTATTCAACATTTTAAGAATAGATGGAAGCAGGAATACTTGACATCTTTACGGGAATATCACCGTAATACCGGAAAAAGTGAACAACAGACTATCAACGTTGGCGATATTGTTCAAGTGCAGGAAGACTCGCCAAGGACAAACTGGAAACTGGCCATCGTAGATAAACTCAACACTGGTGGAGATGGACTTGCGAGATCAGCTGTAATACGGACAAAGAATGGCATTACTTCACGTCCTATCACAAAACTTTATCCACTTGAAGCTTCTGGTCGTGTGTGCAAGGACACTATTGACAATGATAATTTATCTAAACCAGAGAGAACTTCTAAATGTGCCGCAAGGGAGAAAATTAAACGATGGACTGGAAACCAGAATAATTAAGAGAAATTACCTGTGTTTAATTTAATATAGATAGACAATTTTCTTAATTTATGGACAGTTAAAATGATAGTAATAGTAATTCGTGATTTTATTTAAAGACAATGGTTAATTTTCTTATTAATTTTAGTAGTAAATTTTGCATTCGCGCGGCCCCCAGGATGTCAAGATGACTGTAGTTGGACTTTTCATGTAACGTCAGAGACACTTTATTGTAACGTCAAATGCTTGTGACGTCTTGTTTAGTAGAGTAGAATACAAATCCAAACTGTCAAGACGTGTTGGTCATTTCTGCAGTTATTTAAGCCTAGCTACCACTTTACGATAACCACATTTGATCCACATAATCATCAGGAGATGTATACATGTCAGCTTAGCACATGTCATTTGAAATTGACCTCTTTTTCATACATTGACATTATTAAATTTAAATGAAATTTCAGTTTTGTGGCATCATTGGTCCATAGACTGTTTTGGAGAGGTACATATAATGTCAGCCTGTCAAGTGTCATGTGACCTTGAAATTAGTTTCACAGTGGAAGTCATAGGTCAAGATCCAGTATTCCTATACATGTAGTCTATTTATGTCTAGTCCATATCTTTTCAATAAGTTATGATATCAGAAACCATAAGCACAATATGAATGACCACTGCATAATGTGATAGGATTTAAGTTAGGGTCTTTGCCAGGGGTCGAGGTCACAGTCAAACATCAAATGTCATATACACTATCTACATTATGGCAGGGTCCTAAGGAAGGGGTGTGAGATACGCTGACTTCGCATCTAGCAACAAATGAGAAAATGTTGTCAAAATTTGCGTCAGATATATATTCTCTGTATTAACAATATAGTGTATTTTGCCATTTGGCATAATTTGCTGTAATATACATATATAAAATCATTTATCTTTATAGGAGATGGAAGGCATTCTGCATAAACAGCTGATATGAAGAGGTTATAGAAATTTATTGAGAATGTTCAGCGCAGTCAAGATGATAAAAATGTGACCATTCTAACAGTTCAGCTATCAACTTCAAGAACTAGTCCATCATATTTATGAAATATTTATTTAAATATATATTATTTATTTATAGGATATTTTTGTCAAGGTTACAAATATTTTCAGATAGTTATTAAGGAATTGAAACAGATCTGTTCATTGTTATGTTCGTGTTTAAATGTCTGTTGTCATATATGTGTCTGTGAAATAATTGTTATCAACCAAACAAAACTGTAAAAAAAAATCTTAAGTAACAGTTGTATATAGCAGTTATTTATAGAACCTTTTACACAAAGAGCAACAGATGTTTGAAACTGCTAACATTAAATTTGGTATTATCTCAAATTAAACATTTTCATCCTTGCATGACAACAAAATTTGGAGATTTGGATAGAATGGAATCCCCTTTTTTTAAACATATACATGTATGCATCTTTATGATTTCTATATGTATACATTTTATGGTGGATGTAGGACCAAATTTTTAAATGAAATTAATTGAAAATTAATCTATTGCTTTTAATTCATGTGATTTGTACTATAAAAAATATCTTCTGATTTGAATTTCCAAAGGCTATTCAGAGATGAAATCACATTTTTATAGATTAGTGGTGAGTATCATCTTAAATATACTGTTCTTCTTTGGAAACATCTGAATATTTATTGGTGGTTGAAGGAAAAGTACCTCAATACTATAAAAACAGGTATTGAAAAAATTATTGAAGAGAACTATGTAAAATTTTAGTTCTTCTTCCATGGACTTCAATAAATTTGGTGAAGTATTAATTAGCTCATCTGATTAAAGAATCGTGTGAGCTATTGCGGTATTAATGTTCATTGTCATTGTCCATTAGCATTTGCTTTTTCACATTTCAGTCTTCTTTTCAGAAACCACAAAATAAAAGCAAAATTTGCTGAATTGTGCCCTAAATGGTACTCTGTTTATGCTTTTTGTTCCTATTAGAAATTCATCATTACCACCAAGGCATATCCTGTGTTTTTATTGGTTGAAATTTCAAAGATCTACTTGTCAGAAACTACACAACCAAAGATTTTGTTTTTGTATTGGTCCTGTACCAATTTTGTGGTTTTTGATACCAGTCAGAAATCTAAGATGGCTGCTGCCATGGGCCACTGTTGAACATTTTATCTTAAGAGATCTTTTTAAAGCAATTAAGACAGTTAAAACAGTACATGTTCCTGAATGATTATTGGATGGTGATTTATAAAGGTTATGTTTTTCATGCTGATTTAAGTTCCAAGATGGTTGCCACTATTGAACATAGTTTAAAACTGGACCCTATGGGAAATGTGCTTAAAAGTATTCTTGGAAACAAATAGGATAATTAAATTGATTTTTTTTATTAATGATCATTGGATGGCCCTGTACCAAATATATGTTTTGTATACTGATCAGAATTTCAGTACAGTCACCACCATGGATTAAACAAATGTACTTAAACAAATGAAAACTCTATTAATTATTTTTTATTGTCTGTATTCTAGGACTAGAATTTGTCAAGTTGGCTATGAAAGAAATACAGTATCTTGCTATATACTTTCTCGTGTTGAATTACTGCAAAGCACTTTATTTATTGTTTATGACAAAAGTGTAAACTACAGAATTAACCAGTACATATTGTTGGAAAATGTTGTCAGTGAGAGAAGTGCTGCTGTTTGAGCTACTTTTACCCTACTGAAGCCATGTAACACATCAGAATCACTTTGCATCCAATTTGTATAAATGAAAATGTCATCAAGGGTGAACTTTTTACAGGTAACCATATTCCAGATCACTGAGCCAATGTTACAGAAGTTGTCAGTGTCAGAATGATGTCTTATTCTAAAATTGTGTCTTATGACCTTTCTGGCTGTCCAAGAATGCTGCTGAGGCTTCTTATTGGTCAAAAATTGGAAAAATATTTTAAAATCATAAGTACCCCTTACTCAGATAGAAGCAAACTTGTATAAAGTCCTGGATTTTTTTGCCTTCAAGTTGTCTGATGAATTAATCTCTAATTCAGAACATATTATATAAGTTTATGCAAATAAAGAATAATTTCACATCATATTGTTTATTCTATATTTTATTTATATTTTATTTTATTATATATCATATTATTTAAAATTCATAAGAACCACTGATCCAAATGTAACCTAATTAGGTTGATCACAGATTATCCTCCTACAAATTCATATCAGATGACCATATCTGTTACCCAAAATAGCTATCATAGATGTTTATGCAATTAATCATAATACCACAGACAGTGAAAATTGAAAATCATGAATAATTATGTCCACTGACAAGCTCTACAGAAAAATCTTATTTCAAGTACCAGCACTAGATATGCAAAAGAATTTCACATGAAGCATCATTCTGATTATGAAATTCAATTTTTACAAATGAAAGCCTGGAGTCCATGAGGTCCAAACACTGTGCTTAAGATCTGTAATGGTATTACATGTAGTATAAAAAAACTACTTAGGTCAGTGTTTCAGCACATGAAATGTAGTACTTTAACATGAAGTTTTGTTGTAACATTGGCATTTATTTTATACTTGAGTCAGGTAATACACAGAATATTGACAAAGTTATTTTCTGTTGTCAAAAAAAAAAGCTCAGGTAATTTTAGTAGTAAAAGATGATAAATGTATATTTTCAGGGAAACAGCTGTATTTGTATTATTCATAGTTGCCAATGGTCTAGAACTTAGGATTTTTATAATAATATATGATCTCTGCATGATGCAGTAGTCATGTAAAATATTTTACTACTTAAAGTAGAACATTTTTCAAATAATATCAGCAAAATGATATAGTAAATGTTTCATTGCATTAAAGCATGTTCTCACATGAAGGTCAGTTTTATGGTGCTAAAAAATGTATCCATGTGTATCATATACATTTCAGTTTTAGTGCAGATTACTGTCATTTGGAACTCCAGCCGGTTTGTCTAAAATAAACAAATACATGGAGGAATGTTTTCCAGAATATTCTGGGAATATTTCATTTCTTGTTCAAAGTTTTTTGCTTTCACTATTTTCATCCATACCAAAGTGTTCAATCTTAAATTTGGTAAATCAGTTGATGGAATGTGCATGGTCATATCTCAAGTAATAGTGTCAACTGTTGGGAATAAAAATTAAGAGAAAAAAAAGGGAATGGGAGATGATGTTACCATTTGAATCATCACCTTTAATTGTATGATTTTCAAACTTTTGTCTCATGTTCATGCTAGCACTTCTCAGGAGTCCTTTTGGTAAATAAAAATAGATTCAAATATCTGGAAAACGTTCAGAGATTTTTTTTATTGATTCCATAAATGTATACTAAGGAACAGGTTGGCATTGATGCATATTTGACTTTCATGTTATATTTGAATTTCCTCTTGGATTTTCTTACGAAGTTGTACCTAATTTTAAGGAAATAACCATACATTTCGGGAGAGGAATCACTGTAGTAAATTCTGTATTATGAAATTATAATTTAGGCCAAGAAAACATTTCTTACATTCTCAGCCTTGCCATTTTTGATTTGTTTAAGTTTCTGGTGTGGCAGAATGCATATTATTTAAATTGTACAAGTGTCTTGAACCGGTAAGTAATCTTAAATTCAATAGGATTGTCAGTGTATTGTGAAAAAAATTTTAATAAATAACCTCCTCATTAATCTGGAAAAAATGACTTGAGAACCTAACAATTTATCCGTGCATTGCCTGATATTTTATAAATATTTGATGTTTAGGCTGTTTTCTTCCCCAGAATTGACATGTTAGTGTCTGCATTTTTATATTTCAGTTATATAATGGTATGGTGATGTCATTGGTTTCTATATTGTTTACTGAATCAGGGGATTGAATGGGTGATTCAAGGTAGTCAAGGGTAGTCAATTTGTGATCACTAACCTAACTTCCTCAGTCAGAGGTTCATGCCCTACTGCTTCATGATGTAAAATTTCTCGACAACTACCCAGGGTAGCAGTTTCACCACTCAGCTGGATCTGCCTAGGTTTCCTTGCCCAGTAAGTTTGTCTTGATAAAGCTGAAAATCGCTGCAAACAGCAATATATTCCTAAACCCACTCTTTGACTGATCCTCATAAATTTTTGACACAGTATTTTTTATTATGTGTATTAGATAGCAGAAGTAAATAGCTGTAATATTTAAGATTACTTCCTCTCAAGTAAACAGTAAGGAGCCAAATAGGGGCTAAGTTTCAAAAGATGAGATATGATATTACTTGTACATATATAAACAGTAAGATAGTTCTAGTTTTGATCAGAAATGTGAAATAATAGTCAGAAGTAGGAAAGATTCCAGTTTTCAGTTACTGAATATTTTTGGTGGCAAGAGTTGATTAAGAAACATGATTGTGTTATCTCATTTGCTGCAATTAAGTGTTTTCAACTTGCTTCAGTTGTATGATGCTTCATAGGCAAAGGCCATATTTCTAAGAAATGTAAATATTTACCTATTTATTAGATTTTTATACAAAGTTGCTGATTTTGTTCATATTTTTATGAAGAGGATAAAAATGTACATTAAGGTCTGTCAGGTCTACAGACACTGGTTACAATTTGTATTCTAATCATCCATTTTTTCCGGGTTTTTTTTGACGGAAGATTGATGATAAAAAATTTCATTTCACTTAACATTGTCTGAGAATACAGAACTGCTCGACAAAGTACTAATGGTCACAATACCTTTTGTAATTCTGTATAGATAATGGTATCTACATTCTGTAAATATTTCAAATTTTGGTTTAGTAGAAAAATTTTTCTTATTAACAGTATTATACTATCTTTCAAGTTCCTAAAATCTACAAAACTTGTCACTGTCTCTTTTTATGGAGTTATCTTAAGTCTTACAACTTGAACATTACTAACTTGTTATATATATACAGTGTGAAAATGGAGTCCTTTCCTTGGGTAATTCGTATTAATAGATGAGTACTATTGTAGAAAATATTCAAACAGTTCTCTCCTCTCATGTCCATGGTAATTGAAAATCCTCGATTTTATTTTCAGAATTTTACAGCTTTTACCTTTGTTTAATGGTAAACACATTGAGATTGCATGGTAGATACAAAAGACAGATACAGATATATGCTATTTCTAGATATACAAAAGTTTTTATTCATCTTAATTTGGGTGAAATTTAGATGTTCACATTTCAAGAGAATTACTCATGTTCGCGTTTTGTGCATTAAGCACTGGTTTTAATCTGTTTTGCAACTCGTAGTCACTAAATAAATGAACAAACTTCAAAATCTTTTACTGAATTTTAAGTTTGGTTGCCTGTTTCCTTGAATTAATTAATTTTCAGATAATTCATATGTATCTGTTTGATCATTTTGGAGGTTTTGAGCTGGAGATCTGCCTCACAGTACATGCTTTAGTACTTAAAATAGTGTTCCTCAAGAATGATGTATTACTTTGAAATGAAGCTGAAATTTTAGTGTTTTCAGTACATGTATTAAAAAAAAATTTTAAAAACCTACATTTTAATGCTTGAAATCAGAGTAATACAAGAGAAAAATAAAGTTGCATCATACCCAAGAAGGTTAATATGGAAGGGACAAAACAGTTTGCATCATTTAACCTCCATTGCCATGTCAATTCTTGAATGTACATGAAAAAACTGTTCTGTTTATTATTGAATTTAGAATACTGTTCAATTTGTATACTGAAAATTTCAAGAAAATTCTCATACCTTGTATATATTAAAACCAGCTTATCAATTTTAAAAATGAATAAATTATTGAAATAAATGACACTGTCTTTTATTTTATGCTGTCTGATCAATTTTGCGTAGCCTGCACATTTTTACTGTCATCTCAGTAGCCCTTTCATAGTAGATTGTTAGCGGAGTTGCAATGAAGTTTGATTTGAATCTTTCTAGGAATAAAAGATGTATGTCATTGTGGCAGGCAGGGTATTTTTATACCTCACCCATATCTGGTGTATAGTGTTACCCTTATCCATCTGTACATGCATCTGTCCAAAGTCTGGTTATGTTTTACATTTAAGTACATTTCTTGGATACCGAGATGGTAGATTAATGATGAGTGGATGCATCTTGTATAACATTAAATGTATCTGCAATAATTGGGTTACCATAACCTACATTTTATGTGTGAATGACTTCGGTCAAGTATTGCATTCCATACTAAGCATGGTAGAGTAGTGAAACTTGAGAAATAGATGCATCTTGCATAACATTGAATGTTTTCAGAATTTAGTCACCATGACCAACATTTTACACATGAGTGACTGGTTAAGTTTAGGTTTAGGTCCATTTCTTGGGTACTAAGCACAATAGAGTAATGAAACTTGATTGTTGGACACATCTCGCATAACATTAAATATTTCTGAAAGAATTGGGTCTCTTTTTATGGAGTTACTTAAATCTTACAACTTCAACATTACTGACTTATTATATATACAGTGTGAAAATGGAGTCCTTTCCTTGGGTAATTCATATTAATAGATGAGTACTATCGTAGAAAATATTCAAATAGTTCTCTCCTCTCATGTACATGGTAATTGCAAATCCTCGATTTTATTTTCAGAATTTTACAGCTTTTACCTTTGTTTAATGTTAAACACATTGAGATTGCATGGTAGATACAAAAGACAGATACAGATATATGCTATTTCTAGATATACAAAAGTTTTT
>JAOXYJ010622010.1:0-14225 GCA_028566555.1 Lithophaga nigra | reverse complement strand
TTACGACCCTTCACTTTTTGCAGTATAATTTTAATTAGAAAAAATACTTTCAAAATTTAAAATTTTCACCAAATTCAGGCTTGAGGAAAAATGATTAAAACGCAGGTCTTATGTACTGATTTCAGCTGTTATAGCTATTGTTTTCTCGGTAACTATATTTATTTATTTTTTTATCCATTTCTCCTTCAAAACAAAGAAGAAAGAATAAAAGGAAAACAGTTCAGATTGTTTAAATCTGTATGAAGGCCGGCCAAAATTGCCTAGCATCGGAACAAAGAACCTAGGCTAAAAGTTCCGATCAGGAACCAATAGCCTAGGCAATTTCGTCTGTTCGGCCAGGCCATCCAGTCTGATACACCGGGATCCTTTTTAGAAATCCAGTTTCTCGTCGGGAAACCCAGTTTGTCGCTGTAAAACTTTGGATCTTGACTGGGGTTTTATTTTTCTTCCAGCGAAATTTCATTCTCGACCGGAAAACATAGAATTGATTCTCGTTTCTCGCCCGGGTTCAATGTTTGAAAATCGGAAATCCAGCTTACTTTTATTGAAAACAATCACACAAAAACTGTTAGGTAATTTCAGTGCAATTAAAGTTAAGGATTCCACAAAAGAGATACGTGACTATTACGAAAGGGAAGCGAAAAAACTCACAAAATACGTTTTACAGGAAATGTGGTCACAGGAAATAAATTAAAGTGAAGATCAATGATTGATATGCAGGTATCATTGTTTTTAGTTTCTTGTTTACACTGTAATTATACGAGGAAAATAAAATGAAATCACGACTTAACTCAGATTCAACTAAATCTGCGGTACGGCTTAACCATATGTCCATTAATTATTTTGACAAGAAATGTTTCCGCTTCATTATAATTGCTAAATATAAAAATAATAAAGAACAAGATACAGTAAGGACTCGTTTTTCGAACCTTTTCAAATGAACTTTTCGTATGAATATTTTTTATCTTAAAACACCAATATTTCAGACATAAAAGTTTTCTCAGTCTCTCTTGCTGTTTTGACGTCACTAAATTGTCGGTTTTAACCATTTCTTCAAACATTCACTCAAATCTGGTAGTTTTTAAGTAGTTTTCAGCACAATTAGATATTAGTGGACGCATGAACCGCAACCATCTTGTCACATATAATGTAAGTAAGTAGACCTAATATGTGTGCAATATATTTAAAACTGCCAAAAACTAATGAATTTGTCACTGTTTTCATGTGATTTTCCTATGTTTACAGTTTTTAGTCTTTTTTACACATGCGTCTTACTTAGTTAAACAATTTTTTCATCAATTTGGTGACTCATTTTGAAAAACATCATTTAGCTAATTAATGATAATCTGATGGGTTTAAAAATATCAGGAAAACTGGGGGCCAAATGTAGATCTTATCCTGTATTGTCCTTTGAGTTGTTGGTTGCTTAGTTTTCTGAAGCTATTCATCAAACAGTATATTTAATAATTAAATTCTTTTCGACTAAATACGGCATTATATTTACCTAATTAAAGTTTAAAGCAGTAATTACTGGCTTTGGTATATTTAATATTACCTATTAGTGATCATTCTAATAAATTTTAGAAAAAATATAACTTTATTACAAAACTTGGGGTATATTATGCTAAAAAACCTTCATCCTTTTTTTCTTCTTTGTTCAGGAAGAACTGGAACTTGATGGTTTCAGTTCAATATAAAGAGTAATAAATCACTGACGTAAAATTTTAATGACAGTTTCAGTTTTCGCCAGGAAAATTTTCACACAAATATGTATTCATTACAGCAAATCTGACAGGAAATAAGTAAATATTTATTGCTGAATATGATTAGCACCAGTATAAATATTGACAAAAAAGGATCATAAATATGTACCATCCGTCTCTTAGTTCAACGCATTAAACTTTATCCATAATCAAGAATTTATTAACAACCCACAATCTCAGCTGTTTTTTGTCATTCTTCAACAACTCCAACTTAGTATAAGTAGTCAACTAAAGATATTGGGTTTAATAAATCATTTAATGTTACATTAAAAAATAATTTAAATAATTTAGATATTGTTTTTGTATGTAAATCACACTATATAGTATAAAGGAATTACACTGTAGGTATTGATAATTCACTTGGCAACCCAACATATACCCCTTCAACACTTACAAAAGAGGAAATCCCGGACACTCATAGATCTGTTTTATGTTCTTTTGGAATTTCAACCAAAGAAGAAGAAATAAATCTACATTTACTCTTCTGGATACCTAAATTACACAATTGTCATTATAAACAATGTTATATTGCTGTGTATGCCAAATGCTCCACGAAACCTCCTTTTTAAATTATTAACGTCTATTCTATCAGCAGTCAAATCTGGGCTTCAAAATTACTGCGATACTAGCTACTCCAGAGGTGGTGTGAATCAGATGTGAATTCTGAACAATTCTTAAGATCTATGAAGAATATATATAATCAAGGTCTCTGTCCTCATGTAATAGCATTAAAAACCCTTTACACAACTTTACCTCACTCTAAACTGAAAGACAGACTAAAAGAATTAGTTCTATTTTGTTTCATAAAAAATAATGGGTAATGCAAGTACAAAAATCTCGTTTTAGGAAGGGACAAGTCTTGCTTTGTAAACGACCATTCTGATTCAAAGGAAAAGTTCACTGAAGATAAAATCATCAATATGCTAGAGGTTTCGATTGACAACATATTATTTTTGGTGGATGTTTTTTTTCAACAGACGTTCGGCATTCCTTTGGGTACCAACTGTGCTCCTCTTCTCGCCGATTTGTTCCTTTATTATATGAAGTAGAGTACATACAGGGGCTTCTCAAGAAAATCGACAAGAAACTAGCTCAACCGTTTAATATCACGTTCCGCTATATAGATGACGTCCTTTCACTGAATAACTCAAAGTTTGGTGACTATGTTGATCGGATCTATTCCACTGAACTAAAAATAAAGGATACCACAGATATAGCTAGATCTGTTTCATACCTTGATCTACACCTAGAAATGGACAAATTGGGCCTGTGGAGAACGAAACGTTACGACAAAAGAGATAATTTCGACTTTCTTATTGTGAACTTTCTCTTTATATGTAGCAACATTGCAGCAGCATCTGCATATTAAGTATATATATATCTTAGTTTATACGATATTCCAGAGCTTGTACTTCCTATAAGGATTTTCTTGATAGAGGCTTGCTGCTTATAAGGAAGCTACTGAACCAAGTATTCCTGATGATAAAGTTGAAGTCAACACTTCGTACGTTTGACGGTCGTCACCACAACTTGGTCGACAGTTACGGAATATCTGCGTCACAAATGACCACTGATAAGTTCCGTTTGTCGTAATATCGGTCCCGTCCTCCTTTCCCTATTCATGACTTACCACCGAATATGACTTATTACCGGATTCTACCAGGAGCAACACGACTTGTGCCACTAGTGGAGCAGGAAATGCTTACCCTCCCGGAGCACTTGACCTCATCCCCGGTTTTTAGTGGGGTTCGTGTTGCTATGTCTTTAGTTTTCTGCGTTATGTGATGTAATCAATGTTTGTCTTTGTGTCTTTGTTTGGCTGAACGTTGTATGTTCTTTTTGATTTACGGTTTCTGGCTGCCTCTTTGGTATCTTCGAACTTTACTTATATGCAGAGGTGGTTCTTCAGTATGTTCTTGTTCTGTTTATACCTTGACTACAAAGAACAAACAATTTAGGAGTCGAAATTATCAAGAAACATTTGTTACATTTGAAGTAGGTAATAGATTTTACATTTTCACTTTTAATGGAATACCAGCTGGATTTCCATCACTTATTAAGCTTCTGGAAACGGTGAATAGCCAATGGGCAAGTGAAGACGTAAAACCTTAAAACACCTTTACTGCACAATGCACTTACTTAATTTATGTATCTTCGTTGTTGTATAGATTTCAAATTGTTTCATTTCAGTATGTTATAAGAGTTCATAAATAATACTGTGTTGTCATTTATTGTGGTAGTATAGTGTACAGCCTTGTTGGTATCATATTAACAGCTGTTATTTTCCGATCTTTATATCTAATGAATAAATGCAAAAATACCGTTCTTAAATTTTGACCAGTAGATTGCAGTTTCTGTTTGCAACTTCATTAGCACTGGTAGAACCCAAACATTTGGAAGACCATGTAGAAAAACCAAACTACTGAACACAAAAATGCACCAAGAAGTCCAAAAAAGGACAGCTCAATCCAGCTAAGGAAACCTGCGAACTATGTAAGGTAAACTTTAGTTTTATAAAATTCAAAAAGATCTTATGACTGTTAAATTTGGAAATGGTATCGAAGCATCATTAGTAAAAAACTTATGTCATGTCAGCATTCAAGTACTGGCTACTGGGCTGGTGATACCCTCGGGGACTAACAGTCTCCCAGCAATGTTAACGAGTCAGTGGTAGCAAATACAGAAATTCACAAAATACCGTTCTTAAATTTTGTCCAGTAGACCGCAGTTTCTGATTTTACCTTCATCAGAATAATAGAACAAAAAGACGTATCACATTTGTGTATCATTTAACTCGGGGCTCACATATTTATAGACTGGTCCATTATTTGTTGACACTACTAATAGTACTTCGGAAGTTTTTCATCACTGAAGATCATTCAAAAGTGGATATTCAGGGCTTACACGCTTCAAACGTCATTTACGTTAACATGAATAGTGCTTTTTTCAAATATTACTGCATTTCTATTTTATTTTTTTTAACATTGTTGAATGCATTTCACATTTTAGCCAACGCCAACATTTGGATGTGGGTACTTCTTCCAATGAAATTTCATGTAACAGATATTAATTTTTAATGACAAATAAGTAACATCATATAATACCTTCCGGTCAAGTTTCTGCGATGTTTGGTTCTAATTGGGATAGTGGTGTCGAGGATTTCATAGCATATTTACAGAAGATTATATGTTGTTAAATTTTGCTCCTGAAATTTTACTAGACTTTCGTTTTGGAACACAGTTTAATTAATCAAATGTTTAGAATCTAGTAAAGATCAATCTGGACATGTTTTACACTTAACGTGGTTTGCATTCGTACTTTGGAGCAACATTTTGACAAAACACATTCAACCGATAAAATTCCGTCTTAAATTACATCTACTCAAAAGTTACAATATTTGGTCTGAACTTCGAAGCAGTATTTCTGCCACATTTGATTCCAATCGGTCCAATAGTTCTAAATGAAAAAATTGACCAATTCTTTCCAAAATTACACTTTATTTACAAAATCATCCATAGCGACCATCTTAGACAACCAGTCAATAATTTGATGTATTTCTAAAAGAGGATCACCCAAAACCTACATGTACCAAAGTCGATTTAATTTGCATTTATGTATCTGAGATCTTTAAATTTCATTTGCTAATTGCACAAACGACTATAGCGCCCATCTTGAACAATGGATTAACAATCCGATATGGCTTTGATAAGGATTTCTCAGACACTATTTTTAATAAGTTTGTTCCTCTGAAGAGGGTTCATTAACTTCTGACAATAGACACCATGGCAGCATCCAGCAGCATCATCCGACATAAATTTCAAAATGGAGTGTCTGTCCAAATTTGGATCAGTTTGGCAAGTGGATATTTACAGGAAGATTTAAATGTAAAAAATGTTGATAGACGACGGAATGATGAAGTTATTGAAAAAAATAACATCATTTTTATCCAAATGAGCAATACTAAACATAAAACGCTTAACTAGATATTGGCCTAGATTTACATGTATATAATATTCACAAATTTAAAATTCACAAACCATATGTTACCAAATATTTTTAGGATCTTGCATTTCCTGAACAACTAAATTTTGCGAAATTGCAGGTGTTTTTTCGATATTTAAAAATGTTGCTGGACATTATTCTGTCCAAACGAGTAAAAATTCCGACCTTTTGTAAGTCTTATAGAATCGTAACGCATAAAACAAAATGAGCACGGATCGGATCACAGATCTGTGGCCATGCCTTAGCGACCTTAACAGGTCGGACACTTAGGTCACTAACTGCCCAAACTTTAATTTTTAGTGTTGTGCTTGCTATTTATTTATTTATATTTGTCTTCTTCCATTTTTCTGTTGGTCATGGTCCTACCTATTTGTTCGGACTTTCGAGTTGAGTTGTTGATTCTGAATTTGTCTCTACTCTTCGGTTTAGTTGCCCCGTAACAATCTGTATTGTATACATCTGAATTTACATATTTCTATCGACAAATAACACAATGGTGAAAAAACAGAACAACTCAATAAACATAATCACAATCGAACAATTTATATACCCGCACCAGCACCATATTTCGTCGTGCAATATGAATTCCCGCATGAATCAAGTCTTAAACTGTAGAAACATAATATTTGTTCCATATTGATTAAATATTTATTTGTTCTATACGGATTAAGTATTATAATTTATATGTTCCTTTTGGAAGGAAATATGGCAATATGTGGAGGAAGAAACTAAGTTATGAGGAACAAATATACGTTTGCAGCGTTTCAGTCACATGTCATAGATTTGAAAGTAAAGGATCGTGGAAACGTAAGTGTAATTACATAATCCATGAACCGTGATTCATTAACTTCTGAAATAGAGGTACAGGAAAGAGTTTAAACTTCCTGTCCTACATATTTGACAAATAAGAATTAACTATAAATTGAAATTACACTTTTGCTACAGTGATAGACTGGTGTGAATTGTTCGATGTAACGAATAAGCCAAAGTAAAGAAATAAACTGGACATACATGTAAATGAAAACCTGTAACGATCGTAAACGATCGTTTGACAAGATCGTAACCAGATATCCCTTCTTTATTGTGGAAAAATATTTGTTATGAAAACACTGAAGTGCATGGATTTTTTTCAACAATACACACACAAAAAATAGGAAATTAAAACCTTGATTGGTTGATTGATTGGTATTTTTAAGTCACTTCCAACAATTTTTCAGCTACATTGTGGCATCCAGTATTCATTGGGAGAGGAAGCCGGTGTACTTGGTGAGAACCTCCGACGTTCGACAGGAAAACTGGCAATCCTTGTCAATTAAGGTTTGAGTCGAGCATACCTCGCCGCGAGCCAGGCTCGAACTCACAATCCAAGAATTGAGACGCCGGTGGTCAATAGCAGATATGACAAACTACCTAGACCACTCGGGCACTGAGGCCCCCTCGAAATATAAAAACCTGAATCATTTGTGGCAATACAGTTACGATGAAATATGACACTGGACGAAGCTAATGCTTTCAGACAAATCCAAAATACAAATCTATATGAGCGACATGCAACTTTTACAAAATCCCCTGACAAAATCGTTAAAATTTTGTTTTACCAGGGATACCATTATCATCAAACTGATTTAGATGTCTTTACTTTCGCGGGAAAATACAAGATGTACTGTGAGCTACTGATCATTAATGTATACTCCTGCTCTTCCTGTTCATAAGAAAAAATCTTATGGTGTATGCTATTGATCAATGTAAAGGCTGTATATTAACATTCGGATGTTCATTTTCATTTTAACATTCTTGTGAATATACATGTAATATAGCTGCCTAATTGACAATCACATCATGTCACCTTTTTTGAAATGCTCTAGAAGTAGACAATGCATTTTTAGTATTGTGGGAAATCCACTTACGTTCATATAACTGATACATAAAAAGTGAACTGTGTTCTTTTATCATTCAAGAAGCTTGTTTACTACATATCAAGAATCTGTGATATGCAGTACTCGAGAAAAAGTGAAAATATGTCACACAGTACAACGCACCTAGTTAAAGCTTGCTACCAAATATTAAGATGCTGTGATTTGTAGTTGTTGAGAAAAGTGCGACGAAAACTTTGTTTAAGTGCATGACATTGAAAAGAACATATGGGTCCGGCAAACAGGAAGTAGAGAATTGAAGCGTCTGAAATTGTGTTACACAGTACAACTTACCTAGCTAAATCTCTCTACCAAATACCAAGAAGCTGCACTTTGTAGTTATTGAGAAAAGTCCGACGAAAATTTTGTGTAAGTGTATTTCATGGAAAAGAACAGGCAAACAGGAAGTAGGAAATTAATGCGTCTGAAAATTTGTCACACGGTACAACCTATCTAGTTGAATGTCATTACCAAATACCAAGAAGCTATAACATGTAGTTATTGAGAAAAGTGCGACGAACATTTTGTGTAAGTGTATTACATTGAAAAGAATGTATGTGTCCGGCAAACAGGAAGTAGGGAATTGATGCGTCTGAAACTGTGTCACACGGTACAACCTATCTAGTTAAATCTCGCAAGCAAATACCAAGAAGCTGTGGTGTATAGTTATTGAGAAAAGTACGACGAAAATTCGTTTGCAAGTGTATTACACTTAAAATAACATAATGTATTCGGCAAACAGGACGTTGATAATCATCTGGTCTGAAAATGTGTCACATAATACAACCCACCTAGGTAAAGCTTGCTACCAAATATCAAGAAGCTGTGATTTTTAGTTGTTGAAAAAAGTGAGACGAAAATATTTGTGACGGACGGAGAGAGGTAATAACAATCTATGATACCAAATTTAGTGCACAATATGCACATTTCGACGAACAATGTCTCATCAGTTGTACTCGAGGCCCAGAAATATGGAAAACCAAAACAACATC
This sequence comes from Lithophaga nigra, assembly GCA_028566555.1. NCBI lineage: Eukaryota > Metazoa > Mollusca > Bivalvia > Mytilida > Mytilidae > Lithophaga > Lithophaga nigra. Next base: position 5,555 of record JAOXYJ010622010.1, on the reverse strand, counting down.
GAAAAGATTGTAGAGCAGAAACAGATGCCAAAGCGACCAAAAAGTTAAAGCCAAAAACCAGCTAAGGACAGAGCTATGCACGAGGAAGATACTCCTTAGTTTCCAAAAATTAACATTGGACAAATATAGGAAATACACTTGAAGATCTTCTTCTTGGAAATGACTATGACAGTTGAAGCTAAATATGTCAAGAAATGTTCAGTGGAAGGTCCTCTACTGAAACTGTGTTTTTAATGCCAGTCAGAATTCCAAGATGGCTGCCACCATGGAACATAGTTTGACATTGTTCCCTATGGAAAATATACTTGAAGATCTTCTTGGAAATTACTGTGACAGTTGAAAACTGTATAGGAATGATGACTGGAAGTTCCTCTACAAATATACGTCATTTCATAATGATCAGGTGGCTAACATGGTGGCAACAGTGGCACGTAGTTTTACATTGAACTCTATGGGAAATAGTATTTTAACCTTCTTCTGTGAAACTGCTCAGCCAATTCCAGTTAAACTTTGCATGAATGATTTATGGAAGGTCCTCTACAAAGTTTTCTCATTTCGTGCTGATCGGTCAACTAACATGGCCATCAGAGGCAATTCTTGTTTCTGATTGGCTGATTTTCAAAATCTTGTCCTCTGAAACTACAAGGCCAAATGTTTTGAAACTTTATAGGAATGATGACTGGAATGTCCTCTACAAAGATACCTCATTTTGTATTGTTCAGTTGGCCAACCTTGCAGCAACAGTGGCATATAGTTTTACATTAAACTCTATGGAAAATTGCATTTTAATTTTCTTCTCTCAAATTCCTAAGCCAATTCCAGTCAATCTTTGCATGAATGATGTATGGAAGGTCTTCTACAAAATTTATACATTTCGTGCTGATTGGTCGATTAACACGGCTGCCAGAGGCAATTCTCATTTCTGATTGGGCGATTTTCTGAAATCTTTTTCTCTGAAACTACAATAGGCCAAATGTTTTGAAACTTTATAGAAATGCTGACTGGAAGGTCCTTTACAAAGTTTCCTCATTTCGTCATGATCGGGTGACTAACTAGGTGGCAACGATGGCACATAGTATTACTTTGATCTCTATGGGAAATTGCATTTCAACCTTCTTCTCTGAAACTGGTCAGCCAATTCCAGTCAAACTTTGCATAAATGAGGCATAGAAAGTCCTCTACAAAATTCATCATTTCATGCTGATTGGTCAACTCATGTAGCCAGGCCAGTAAGCATCAATAAAGTAATACTGGACAGGGTTCTGATGTTTTATTAGAATCGTAACAAATATTACCCATGTATATCATACAAGGGTCATGACTAGATCCACTATGTAGTATACTGTTTACAGTTTCATCATATCAATAGTCTACAGAGTACAAGTATTCTGGTCCTGTTAGTTTTAGAAATCAGAATCCAGAGTTATTGTTCCAAGTGTAAATGTACATCAATGTGAAAACAAATATTGACGATCACAACCATGAAAGACAAAGGCTGTTCAAAAAGTGCCGCATATTCTGGAACTTAAATTATGCAACCAATGAGATGAAAGGAAACTGACACATGACTAAGTTGACCAATGATACAGAAAATAGAAATACAGTACAGAGCAGAGTCAACTCTCAGAGCAAGCACTGGAGAAAGAAATATGAGAAATGAAGAGCTCATGAAATATAATAAAATACTAATCAATGTTAATAATATACACTCTGTAACACTAACATGGCTGCTGGAGGTTTTCTTGTTTTTGATTGGCTGATTTTCAAAAATCTATAAGGCCAAATGTTTTGAAACTTTATAGGAATAATGGAAGGAAAGTTCTTTACAAAGATTCCTCATTTCGTGCTGAATGGTTAACTACCGTGGCTGCCAGATGCATTCTTGTTTCTGATTGGCCAATTTTCTCTACAAAGATTCCTCATTTCATTTAATTGGCAGGCTAACATTGCGGCAATGGTGGTATGTAGTTTTACATTGAACTCTTTGGGAAATTCTATGTTAACCTTCTTCTCTGAAACTGCTAAGCCAATTCTAACCAAACTTTGCATGAATGATGTATGGAAGGTCCTTAACCCTTTCGCCGATGAATCCCGGTTTAACGGGATCCCCGCTTCAGGCAGCTGACGACGAATCCCGGTAGACTGGGATTGACATAGCTTTTCAATATTCCACCTGACACCGGTTTTGTTGTTGATCAGAGTTATCTCCCATTATCGTTTCCGGTTTAAGGAAAGAAATGGCACATGTTTTGCAAAAAATCGTGAAAAAAGGCTGAGCTATGACGATTTAATGGCAATTTGAAGTTTGCCAAGAATTTTTTTTGAAGTTTTCAATGTCTTTGGAAGCCACGGGAGTACAATTTCATCTACAAAATTGCCCATTTCATTCAAAATCATTTGGAAATGACCACGGAGACTGAAATTGCTTCTCTGCCAAAGTATTTTCCAATTTTTTGTTACAGATATTGGGGTTTTGATACAATTTTACGAATTTTTGAAAATTCTCTGAAATATCTTAAAAACGTTGGTTTTAACACGTGAATCGGCTTATTTTTATTTTGAAATAAAATAAATACCAATAAGTGGTACCAAAGTTATTAAAATGATTAAATAGAAGGGTAAGGGTATAGAAATATGTATGGAAAGGCTACAAAATAAAAGCCTCAAGTTGTCAGCCATCTTGTCAGGGAAGCCATCGTCCCAGTGTGACTTCCTGCAGGAGCTATATCGGTGAAAGGGTAAACAAACTGTTTGATTTGGAATGTTCTGCCCATTAAACATATATAAGCAGACTACTGTTCACAGTGTATTAGTTTCCTTTGAACATACACTAAATATACATGGACATTCAAAAATGAGCCTTTTAGGCAGATGAGTGATACAGGCTCAGGTGAGCCTCTAGTTTTCTCTTGACAAGGGCAAAAATACTTTTACAGTCTCTACAACAAAGTACCTGTATTCTCTGTCGTTTTTTTCGTTGAATTCTTTTCAGTTTTCAGTGACCGGGCTCTTTGTTAGGCCATGAATGCATTAAGTTTTTTGCGAGATTGTTACTGTTAGAGTGGACTGCGGGCTACGAGTTGCGTTTAGGCCAATTTTTGGCCCTTTGTAGAAATCTATTTTATGTATTTGAAATAGAGGAACCATTTTTTGCAGTGTGACTGGACATGTTTAATTGGTCTTTGATGTAAATCGACTAGAACAGATCTTCATATGTTTGAGGAAAGAAATTAAAAAGAAAAATAAATACTGACCATCAAAAAGCAGACACCACTTTAATATTATTCTGTAAACATTTTTTATGTCAAACTGTCGATATTACTGTTGGCATAAAAAATTGAGCTAGGATATTTGTTTACTGAATCACAAAGTGAAGAAAATCACTAACAGAGTAAAGCAGAAAAACAGACATCTACAGAAATAGGGGAAAGTTTTAAAATTGAAATAAAGGTGTAACCAGTGATCCTAAGTCTAAAACTGAGACTTAAAATTTGGATAACTTTATCGTTAAAACATTTTGCGGATAAACTTTTATTTTCTCTATTAATGTGGGTAAAATGAATTAAGCAGAGAAAAAAAGACTTTTAGTCCTCGCGAATAACATTAATGACTAAAATGATAAACTCTACTTAACCATAATTAAGTGATTTAATCCGCTTTAACTCTAATACAACTCGCTTATGTAGAGATATGTGTGTATTTAAACCTTATTCGAAAATGAATAACTAATAAAACAGTCTATTAAAATATTTCGTATCCCTTTATTAATTAATAAGGGGATATATATTTTTTGAATTAAGATACAAACTTAAGTAGCATAAAATTTCGTTTTTTCCCGGAAAAAAGTATTATACTAGCTTTATAGCATTTTCTTTCCAACTTTTTGAAAAATGTGAATTAAAAAATCCATATCTTAATTACTTCTTAACTTTATAAGCAAAATGAAATTATATTGTGCATTTTTAACAAATAATTTTTCAAAGGTACAGGTCTTTCATTTTGATTTTACCTTCAAATAATAAATACCCATTGGTAAGAATTAGGACGACAAGACTTTAACTTGCCTCATTACAAGATTAGTATTATATATGTCCCTGCTAATTGTTTTCAATTAATAGATCACGGTACATTATACAAATTTTGACACTTAAATGTTTAGATTTCAGACTAGGGTACGGGTACAGGTACTCCAAAACTGGCTTATTCCATATAATATAGAGTTCACATAAATGAATTTGCATTCCAGAAAGAGAAGTTTTCCACAGTATTGCAGTTTTTCTCTGTTTAATTCCAATTGCACCAAAAGTATAAGGGAAAGACTCAATTAGTCACTTAATTGTCAAGAATCCACCTGTCACTATGTGTACTAAAAGTTTACAATGTCATTCATTGGTCAATTTTTAATTCGTATTTTAGTAACCTCCAATCAGAAGAGCTAAATGTCAATTAATCTAAACTTAATGCTATGCTAGTTTGTCTTATTAATCTCGGTTATTTTCTGATTAATTTGAATATTTTTCAGTTGGTTTTAGTTACTTAAAATTATATTTAAGTAACTGTCTATCATTAAGTTCCGTTAGTGAATTTCCTGTTCACGACACATTAGTCACATGTATGTTAAATCTCGATTGAGTAGCTTAAACTAAGACTCAGTAGCGTTTATGTCAGTTTAAGTTACTTATATTAGCTGAACTGTGACAAAAACAGTGATACCATTACCATATTGCTCTTTTTAATTATATACTAATATTTTACTTTATAAGAGAAGTAATGATGTAGATAGATGTACATGAGAAAAAAATGACAGTATATCATGATCTCCCCCTCAAACAATACATGGCATAAAACCCCCAAATAAAGGAACAGTGGTAAATTATTGGCTGTTCTTCATTTTGAAGGTGTCATGAAGCGTGCTATAAAGAGAATGTAATAATGCTCAATGGCAGATTAAAGACAACTACCTACCGTCGTCTTAAACAGAAATATTTACTGCATGTTGATGAATGGCACATGTGAAAGACATACATGTAGGGATCAGCAGAATATGCCGACAATCCAGTTCAAATTTGTCCATAAAAGGACTAGAGGTCTATCTGCAAACGCTGTAAACCAAAACTTTCCAACTTATTGGTGAACCATTCATATCAAACCATAGCCGACAATAGAACTTTCTGCATAGTATCTTAGGTAGGGACTCCAGTAAACAGTATGACAGTACTTTGATGAAAAACGTTTGCATACACAGTGAAGACGCGCATATTAATAGGTACCAGTTATATACTTGGTTTTACATGTATATTTAGAACAGATATACACTGATCAAGCACTAAATAATTATCACGTTTTGGTTTATTGTTCATTTGTTCGGAAAGTCCCTTTTTGGTCCCTTTTTTTACCTGGACCCTATATTAGACCTTATTGTATATCTATGGATCACAAGTAATCGTTTAAAACCAGAACAGAACATCTAAAATAAAAAGAGTAGGAGGAGTTCAAGTCACCATCTGTAAACTGCTATATGACAATTTTTGACCCCTTAAAGGGCCCGATCCTAA
>JAOXYJ010620903.1:0-14230 GCA_028566555.1 Lithophaga nigra | reverse complement strand
CGTAAGAGACAGATTTTAATTTATGGATTGTTGACGAAAAAAAAGAGTAAAAGCTAGACCAGTGTTTTAATTTCAACTTCCGATATTTTACCAATTGTGAGCTTTCTTTTTCTGAATAGCAACATACCAGCAACCCCGGTGTATGGAATCTACATTTCATAGTTGATGCATTACTTTAGGGCTTCTGTCCACTATTAAGACTTTCTAGATACAGGGTTATTACTGTCAACAGTTATTCAGTCAAGGCTATGTCAAGCCTAAATTGTCATCACTTTGGACATTTTACAATCGCTACAACAAGCTGGTTTACCATTGGGTGTCCGTTTGTTTGTTTTTCTTGTGGGATTGGTATTGTTCTATCTTTAGTTTTTGTGTTGTATCTGTGTTTGCTTCCTTGACTGTATTTGCATTTGACTCTTAATTGATTGCGTTCTTGTCTTTGATGTTTGTGCTGTCTTCACCTCTGGATATATGATTTAGTGACCTTGTCCTGTCCTCTGGATATATGATTTAGTGACCTTGTCCTGACCTCTGGATATATGATTTAGTGAACTGCGGTAATCTTCTCATTCTATTTGATAGATGAAAAATTCCGATTTTGTAACCTCTATAGTATATGCATACTATTTTGTGCTCTTCCCCACGACTGACATCGTGCTGGACTTCTCGATTTGCCTGAGTTTTGTTGATATTCGATTGGCATTCTTCACATTTGTTAATGGTGTTGATCTGTGTGCAACATAAGCATTCATCTGCAAATTCTATCTATACTGACATAAAATGTTGTCGACATGGATACGAAACAAGATGGGCCGGAACGCCGTCATTTACACAACTGCATATTGAAATAATAGCTAGATCCAGCACTAACAACAATTATAGTATTGTCTTTACATGAACTGACTGGGCGCGATATTCTTTTATGTCAATTAATGACACTCAGAGAAGGAAGAACAAGCTATTTCAGTGTACTCTTGATAATTAATTAGATATACTGAGGGTTGGGTTGTTGGGGTTATCGCCACTGTCACGAAATTTTTCAACTATATCTTGACTATCACATGTACTGGGGAGAAAGCCCGGACAACTCACCAGCTGAGCCAGCGAAACCCCCGACCTTGGGTAGTTGTTCGGATGCCTTAATACATGGAGCGGGGCCCCGTAAAGGCGGTGATAGGCTTGTGGTTATGGGTCAACGATGTCAACCCTTTGGCCACTCAGGCCTTTAGATCTACTGAATCGTCATAAATCCAACTCATTTTTATTAATTTAAGCAACCTGTTATATAATGTAACAGTATCCTCCATCTTTAACGTGAAATGTTAAGTTAGCCATTAAATTATCTTGTAAGGATATACTCAAATTAACCCATCCGATTTTCTGTTTTTGTGCACAAAAATTTATTCCATCTAATTTTTTGATGTTTTAAAGATACATTTTCGTATGAGGTCAAGAAAGAACATATGAATATCTAAATCTGCTTCCATTTAAACTCAACTTGGTCAGATATGTTTTAAATTGATTAATGGCAATTTTTACAGCTTTTTTCTAAAAGCATGTCGTGTTGTCGAAAAGTATTTTGTATACTTTAGAATGTGTCATTAAATTACAACATTATAAATTCTAAAAACATTTTTAACCAGCTCTTAATGTACAACATATAGGAGTAAGTGCACTAGTCTGTAATTGCTGAATATTGTTCTGTCGTGTTCCTATTTTCCGTGATAGTCCCTTTGTTTTTTTTTTTGCCTGACGACATGAGAGAGTAAAACAGTAAGATTCCCTCACTATATTTCTGTGTACCCTGTAAGCTGGGTGCTTCAAATTACTCCTGGTGTCTGTTTGCTATTTTACTACTTTTCCTGTTTTGTAGGCGGAATTGTTTCCTTCCAAATTTTTGTGCAGGGTTGTTGTAGCCTGATTACGCATTTGGTAGTCTCTGACGTCTACCTATGAAGTATTTTTCCCATCTAACGATGTTGTTTTCGATCACTTTCTAGGATGTTGGAGCTGCATAGTACATATTATATAAATTGTATCACCGCCTCTTGTATCCATCGTTTCGCTAGGTGTTTATAACCTACAAAACGCTTTAACTTTAGGACTGTTGAGAAAAGAAAAAAAGTAGATTTCATGTCACTTTCAGTCAAATCCACGAATAGTCATAATCTTGAATGTAGGACGTGGTTGTTTTATCTATGACGAATAGATGTCATCACTTAGCTGGGACATAGACACTTTGAAGTGTTCCAACAGTTCGTGATGACGAAATTTACTCTATTACTCTAGGGCTTCTGTCCACTATAAAGACTTTCTAGATACAGGGTTATTAAGGTCAACAGTTTGTTTGGGTTTTTTTTCTTGTGGGATTAGTATTGTTCTATCTTTAGTTTTTGTGTTGTATCTGTGTTTGCTTCCTTGTCTGTATTTGCATTTGACTCTTAATTGATTGCGTACTTGTCTTTGGTGTTTGTCTTGTCTTCACCTCTGGATATATGATTTAGTGAACTGCGGTAATCTTCTTATTCTATTTGATAGATGAAAAATTCCGATTTTGTACCCTCTATAGTATATGCATACTATTTTGTGCTTTTCCCCACGACTGACATCTTGTTGGACTTTTCGATTTGCCTGAGTTTTGTTGATATTCGATTGGCATTCTTCACATTTGTTTATAGTGTTGATCTGTCTGCGACATAAGCATTCATCTGCAAATTGTTCTATCTATATTGATATAAAATGTTGTCGATATGGATAAGAGACAAGATTGGACCGCACTCTGTCCTTTACATAACTACATACTGAAGTAATAGCTAGATCCAGCACTAACAACAATTATAGTAATATCTTTACATGAAATGACTGGGCGCGATATTCTTTTATGTCAATTGATGACACTAAGAGAAGGAAGAACAAGTTATAGATATACTGAGGGTTGGGTTATTGGGGTTATCACGAAATTTTTCAACTATATCTTGACTATCACATGTACTGGGGAGAAAGCCCGGACAACTCACCAGCTGAGCCAGCGAAACCCCCGACCTTGGGTAGTTGTTCGGATGCCTTAATACATGGAGCGGGGCCCCGTAAAGGCGGTGATAGGCTTGTGGTTATGGGTCAACGATGTCAACCCTTTGGCCACTCAGGCCTTTAGATCTACTGAATCGTCATAAATCCAACTCATTTTTATTAATTTAAGCAACCTGTTATATAATGTAACAGTATCCTCCATCTTTAACGTGAAATGTTAAGTTAGCCATTAAATTATCTTGTAAGGATATACTCAAATTAACCCATCCGATTTTCTGTTTTTGTGCACAAAAATTTATTCCATCTAATTTTTTGATGTTTTAAAGATACATTTTCGTATGAGGTCAAGAAAGAACATATGAATATCTAAATCTGCTTCCATTTAAACTCAACTTGGTCAGATATGTTTTAAATTGATTAATGGCAATTTTTACAGCTTTTTTCTAAAAGCATGTCGTGTTGTCGAAAAGTATTTTGTATACTTTAGAATGTGTCATTAAATTACAACATTATAAATTCTAAAAACATTTTTAACCAGCTCTTAATGTACAACATATAGGAGTAAGTGCACTAGTCTGTAATTGCTGAATATTGTTCTGTCGTGTTCCTATTTTCCGTGATAGTCCCTTTGTTTTTTTTTTTGCCTGACGACATGAGAGAGTAAAACAGTAAGATTCCCTCACTATATTTCTGTGTACCCTGTAAGCTGGGTGCTTCAAATTACTCCTGGAGTCTGTTTGCTATTTTACTCTTTTCCTGTTTTGTAGGCGGAATTGTTTCCTTCCAAATTTTTGTGCAGGGTTGTTGTAGCCTGATATTTTTCCCATCTAACGATGTTGTTTTCGATCATTTTCTAGGATGTTGGAGCTGCATAGTACATATTATATAAATTGTATCACCGCCTCTTGTATCCATCATTTCGCTAGGTGTTTATAACCTACAAAAACGCTTTACCTTTAGGACTGTTGAGAAAAGAAAAAAAGATTTCATGTCACGTTCAGTCAAATCCACGAATAGTCATAATCTTGAATGTAGGACGTAGTTGTTTTATCTATGACGAAAAGATGTCATCACTTAGCTGGGACATAGACACTTTGAAGTGTTCCAACAGTTCGTGGTGACGAAATTTACGGAGAAACGACTTTAATCTGGTTGTCTCAAATCCCTGATTTAGCAACTTTCCTTGACCTTCAACTCGAAATTGACTCTAGAGGAAGACTACCAACTAAACTCTACGACAAACGTGATGATTTCACCTTTCCAATATTCAGATTCCCATTCCTCTGTAGCGATATTCCTGCACTACCGGCGTATGGAGTTTACATTTCGCAACTCGTGCGTTATTCTAGAGCTTGATTCTAGTAAATTGATTTTCTGGACAAGCTCAACTGCTAACGAATGATCTTCTCAAACAAGGGTATGTTACTCCCAGGTTGAAGTCATCCTTTCGAAAATTCTATGGCCGCCACCCCGAACTAGTGAATCGTTGTGGGATATCCGTTTACCAAATGAAATCGCATCTTTTTCCTGAGCCATAATTTCGTCTTTGCTCTCCTCAAACATGACCTTTTCTCCGACCTGACGATGGGCAACACGGCAGGTGTCTCTAGAAGAGGCAAGCACTGTTTGATCATCCGGATCACCTGAGTGCACCTTATCTTTTTGATGGGGTTCGTGTTGCTCAATCTCGTTTTAGCTATTCTCGTGTGGTCTTTGATGTTTGTCTGTTTGTATTTGTTTTAATCCGGATTTTTATAGATTCATCTTTCGGTTTTCTTACCTTTTCTGTCAACAGGTTACAACTGTTTAAAAAAAAACACTAGCATATACAGGCTCCAGCGTATCGTATCTTTCGTGACATAAACACACCATACGCAGGGGCAGCTGGTACATTGCTGCTCAAGAAATGGAAATTTACTACAGGAAAATTAAATTCGTGACTTTTGTCATAGATCTTGGATTGTAGGAGTCCGCTTTCGTCAATATTCAGGTAAAGATCTAGGAAGGATGCAGACTGTGTTGTTTCTGTTGTGTCTTTAATTTCAGGCTCTTGGTTAGATCTGATGTAAGTAATTGTCGAATCTAGGATTGTTTAGCGAGAGAACTAGTCTATACTGTTCTAATGAAAATATGAACTGTCAGAAACAATTTCGAACTGTCGAGAGAAGTAGTTTAGATTGCCGGGGGAGGGGGGTATTTTATGATGTCATGATGAAAAAATGTACAATGTTTTGTAAGACTGTTCTAGAAGAATTATCAGTTGATTCTGCAAAGCTGTACTAGTTCGAATGGTCGAACACATAACCACCGCTCTATATATTTTCTATGAAATTGGTGACATTCTGCACATCCTTCTTCCGCCCCATTTCAATTTTGTTAATGTAAATTTTATACTGAAAAGATATATTCTAGTGTTCATCTGACTATCTGTTGTGTGCATGCTCCTTGACGGATGTGGAACTGGTGTAACGATGGAAACACTGGAATTCTTTACGCAGATTTTGTTAATATGAATTATTAAGGTAAAGCACCTTCGGATTGCATCAACCTATATCACACAACTATAAAATGAGACATGTAAATGCTTCTTATTCAGTAGTTGCTCAGGTAAAAACAGTAGATATCAACCAGAGGAAAACTGAAGGAGTGAGACCAGGTGTGTTGATAGGGTAGGTATCTCCTGCTATGATAGCATCATCCGTCATGCGATTTACGCTCAAGTCCAGTAATAGTCAGATCCGGTAATGTTAAATATCTATCACGAAAAATCATCATCATTTAGAAGTAATATTGACACTTTGTAGTGTTCCATCAGCTTGTGGTGATGGTCATAGAGTTAACGGAGCCACTACTTTAATCTAGTTGTCTCAAGTCCCTGCTTTAAAAACTTTCCTGACAGTTAACACGTGATGAAAACATCAGTGTATCATGAAGAGGCTCAAGTGTATCGTATTATTTGTGAAACAAAATATACAGAAACAGGTCAATATGGATCTCCACTGAGATACATCCACCAAGTACAGACAAAGCTACAGGTTTTTCTTGCCACTGTTAGAAATACACATTCAAAATAAAATATTATGTTTTTCATATTACAGGATGTATTTCACTTGATTTTCTCTTGTCTTCATATTCTGTCGTTAATGGTTTTTTGATTAGATTTTATCTCGATTAACAGATGTCTAATGTATTATTGATGATACTGTATGATAATGTTTTCATACTTTTTCACTGTATTTTAATCAAATATCCCAAATCTGTTACTGCTAATAATACTAAATTTGGTTTTCCTATCCTACGTAACAAATGTTACTAATGTATTTTAACTTATTATACTTGATAATATGCTAATATCGGTTATTCGAATTGTTTGTATATTTAACATTTAAAATAAAATATTCCCTCCGCTGAATATGTTATCAGATTGTTGCTAATAATTTTATCTTTTCATGGTCCCCACTAAAATATCGCTAATTCCCGTTATTTATATACGCTGGGGGGGGGGGCACCTAAGATTGGATAGTTGGGCAACGGATAATTTAATGCTGAATATTGTTTAGTTTATATTACAGTTATTTATGGAGGAGGATTTTTAAGGTTTTCCCTTCAATGAAGCATACTATAGGATTCCTTGGGTTTGTATATCATTTCTACAAAACAAAATTTATTGTCATGTGTAGTTATGTAAATGTAATTCCATCTAAATCTCATACATATGACTATTGATCACAAGCCTAACAACGCTGTCGCGGGTTCGAGTCTTGCTCACCCTGCTTCAAGGGTGAAGGTATCCAGACACCTACCCAGGGTCAGCGGTTTCACCGAGACAGCTGGTTAGCTGTCTGGGCTTTCCTTCCCCAGTAAGTCTGGTAGTCACGATATAGCTAAAAATTGTTGAAAGTAAACATAAACCCCAGCAACCCAACCCATATGACCATCGTCTTTCAGAAATTAAAATAATCGATAATGAATTGAAGGGCATTTTTATAATACTCTGCTGGCCAAGATCTTGTAAATCCTAGATTGTTGGCAAAAATAGCTCCGAAATTATGTAAACCGTCCGCTAAGTTTTATATTTTAGATTACAGTAAGTAGTGCTGTAAATGTCTTTTTAAATATATGTATTATATTTGAAATTTGTATCAGATTATCAGCTGTAAAAATCAGGTTTCAGACCTAAAATTTCTGCCATAAATCAGCTATATTCTAAATTATTGATCTTAATAAAGCTTTAGATATGAGGAAGGAAATAATAGTTTGGTAACATAATAAAGCTGGGCCTGATGGGTTGATATTAATCTGCTTTGAACATATATTTGCATGATGGAAAAGAGACCATAATTATTAACGGAACTATATATACTTTTCTGGAAGTCGGATCAGGAGTTCCAAAGTCAGTGTGCAAAGTGTGTTTCATGTTATATCTATATTAAATATATAGTACTTAGTGTAGATAATTGCATCAAGCTTTTGCAGATGCCATCTACTTTGTATGTTGTTTTACGGACGGCAATAAAGTTAATTTTTTTGTCTGTTGAAATAAACAGCGAATTGATTAGTGAATGGATAGTGTAAGAGCTTGTTATTTTCAACGCCGATAGACAGATAGTATACATCTGTAACAGTAGAGCATGATTTGTCTCCCAAAATTACCTGCTGAACCACCGGGGATCGAACCCGAGACCCTTGGCACAGCAGTCCACCGCTCTATCAACTGAGCTAAAGGAGATCTCCACTAGCGCAGCTAATGGAGGGTGTTATAAACCTGTTCTATAACTTGGGGAAGGAGCACTCCCGTTACACATCAATATCCTTCAAAGTATTTATATTTTATGCATATTCAAGAGGCTCCGGTTGTTTCTTGCTTCCAAAAGTAAATACGCCTTTATGACACCGGTCATAACATTTGCATTATCTGAACCAATTGCGACACATTTTTTCGGGTCAACATCACATGGTGATAGATCGTCATTTAAAAAAATGAAAATATTCTCTACACTGTTTGCGTCGGACTTCTGAGCAAATTTGCATTTACTCTCCAGCATAACCTCATATTCCAGTTTTACTGTGACGTCAAAGTTGTCGGGGAAGTTCGTTATGGAAATTTTGACGTCACAGTAAACGTTATCTATGACGTTTCACCTGAGGCCAAATAAAGATGGCACCGCACAAGCCCTGAATAAGTGGCCGTTAACACTATGAAAGTTAATCCGGATTAACGCAGGTAAATGTAGGTTAACCCGCAACGCGTTCACACTAGGATTAAGTTAACTTTAGTGCGAACATTCTCTGTCTCAATACATTAACTAAAAATTATTTCTTATTTACGGTGCAAAGTTTTAAAAGTGGGTTGATTTTTATTATTTTATTAACTTATGTCGTCTTGTCTTTAAATGAGGCCATGATCACAATATTTGTCAAAGAAGTAAATACTGCATTTCTTCAAAACAAAGCATTACATTTCTCTCTACGTCATTTGTTGCATTAGGAAAATGTCTTTAAAAATCTTTATATCCAATCTGATTATTTTTTTAGAAATTTAAATCTCTTTCTATAAGAAATCAAAGGTACAACTGAAACAAAAATAAAGCCTTCTAATATGATTGATCAATTCACGGAAAGTAACATGACTAAGTTAATCTGGAAACTGATAAAGTCTGTTGTCGATGAACATTTTTACCATGTGCAACTGCACGATTAACCTAGACCTTCTTTCTGTCTATGTTCGCATTCTAACTGTCTTTCTTGTTGCCATTTTTCCAAATATTGCACTTAATGATCATCCCCTTTAGGTTTATGTGGCCTCATACAGTCGATTGTCTGGTTCCCGAATATAATATTGTCATGGATAATCTTTTCTTTGGTCATGTGGCTCAACTCTTTCATATTTTTTTTTATAAAGACCGTTAGTTTGCAATACGTATTTCAATATAATAATGGTGTCTTCTGAGCATTAGTATATAAATGATAGACTTGAGATTTCAATTCAGTATTCCAACTCACCATGTAATGCGAAGACACTAAAATTCTCTTTTGAAACGCTAATTAAACTTCTGGTTTATTCTTTACAGAACACATATGTAGGGAGAACAAAATTGTATTGTCTGTTCAAGTTATTCGAAAACGGTACGTTTACTTTAAAGGTAACAGATACGTAAATCAGCGCCACATAGCGGCAACGTCTTATAAAGACGCTAGTCGTTGAGAACAACACAGAGAATCCTTGCTAGATGTTAGCGTGCCGATAGCGACATTAGATAACAAATAACAGTGTGGATGGTTTTCAAATGCCTCTTATCCATATTTATTGGGTAATTCTATTATTACGTGTGTTCATCGCTCCGCGGATTCTCAAGGCTCAAACGCCGCCGGCGAAGCCTTGGCTAACTGTGTCACACAACCTCTCTTTTTCCATTCATCGCTTCGCGGGTTCTCAAGGTTCAAACGCCATCGACGAAGCCTTGGCTTGCTGTTTCTCACCTCCAACCCTCCCTATTTATTTATCGCTCCGCGGGTTCTCAACGCTCAAACACCGCCGACGAAACCTTGGCTTACAGTGTCACACAACCTACTTTTTATTTATAATTCAACCGGTTTCCAAGCGTACTAAAAATTAAATATACGTTCTATAATTCACAATCTGTTATCCTGAAATCGAGGGTGGGACAAAATAGCCGACATTCAAATGCAAATGGAGGCGACTATAAACATGCCTGTATTACAACGTATGGGTCATGAGCATCGATTGTTGCAATTTCTCACTTCCGGGGACCGGTATAGAAGACCTTTTTTGTCAAATACATATAACATTTTTTTTCTGTCAAACTTTAATGCTTTTCGAACAATTGTGTAAAATTTTATTGGAATCAGATGAACGGTATGATGGAAATTGTATGATACATATCGCTAAATCGCACTGCAACCTCAGCGCAATTTTCGTGGGAAAAGCCAGTGTGGTCAGCTCTTTTGTAAATGGAAGTGTACCTCTCAAAATCATAAATAAGCACCTTATTTAACGTTTAATTATTTTATGAGATGTAAATAAACACCATCTCATTAATTTCTTCAGTTTTGGAGCCTTAAATTCAAAATTTTAAGGCAAAAAACACATAATTTCAATATTTTATCGTTTAATTCTTTAAATTTTATAATAAATTATGTATTTTTGTTATAAAAAATGTGAATATGTCATAAGTAAAGTTTTCTGGTCCATGTTACCTGTAAATACATTACTTTTTAATTTCTCTAGATGTTTTTATGAGTGTAGGCATTAAAAACTGGTTTTGTACAGTCGAAAAGGAAAGGGTGGGTTGTAATAAAGCTCTGCACATCCAGCATACATACGGCCCTAGGTCTGTTTCTCTGAACTTCAATCCACTTATCAATATTCATGTTTCCATATAGAATTGAAATTTTCATAAAACTATGGAAATTGAAAACACCTTCAGGTCAAGGATATAACTCATGTTTCCCATAACAGGGGTAGTACTACCAAAGTTTTTACCCTCTTTGTCTATATTAAATTTGATCATTTCAAAAAATTCTACTGACTTTACCTTTATTTCAAATATTGTGACACGCCTCCAGAATGAAGTTATATCCAAACTGAAGCTACCATTTTTATTGAACAAACATTTCATTGCATACAACAAAATTCTATCAGCTTGAAGATTCCGCTACTTTGTTCTACTTTCACTTTCGATTCAAAGAAAAGAAAAAAAAAATAGGCCTGTCACTGTACATATCTCAAAATTTTCACAGAGCCATGTATTTAAAAATCAAACATGCCAATTTCAAGCTGACAATATAAGCTTTCAGTCAAAATAATTTTTTTCTTTCATTTGAATGAAGGCATTTTTTAATTACAGCATAGCAAAGCGAACTAATCTGTTTATGTACGTACTACTTTTCCATACAACCCGACTGACCCAATTGGTGGTATTACACTTATACTAGAATCTACCCAACGTTGTAGACGGAACGTACTCGCGCCAAAAATTCGCTATTTCATTTCACTCAAAAGAACATTATAGGAGAATATACATTTTATTTGTGCTCGCTACGAACAGATGAGACATGGTCTGGCATTTCTGCTTCTAAAGCTCGTATATACTGCTCTCCGACAGTATCCGGATATTCTATATATTCCACACACTGGAAGGTCAGACAAAAGGTTTAAACTGGTAAACAATCTTTGGACGAAGAGATGAGTTGAAAACGTTTGACTCATTCGTCAGAAAAGCGATTTTTACAAATCTCTGTTGAGACTTTTTTTCCATGATTTCGAATGTTTAAAAGTTTTTCCATACATATGCATCTTTATTTAACTGTAATTGGTAGATTTTAAGAAAGTTTAAGATTCGATTTCGTTGTTCAAATATATGAAATCCGGTAGAAAAGGGGTGTTGGTTTAAAATATCAATTGAACAAAGCTATTTTATAGTAATGTGACGAACATCTGTAACAATATTCTTCTAATAGAAATTTTGAAAAAGTGACCTCTCTGCTTGCATTATGAAACATATATATAAAGAAGTCCAAATATGGATTTGAGTATAACACATATAAGATTGAAATCAACCAAAAGTTAGCAACAACACGCACACACCATACCGTAGGAACTCAATTCACACTAGATTTACGCAAGTTTATTCTGCCAATAACAAAATATTTGAACCAGTCCACTCTAAATCAAAAAGCCCGAGAAATACCAGCGAGCTCCTACTTGCAATTTTTTTATTAGAAATTTTATATAAAACAGTTTTATTACAGTGTAATCTCTAATTTTACATATTTTTTAATTTACAAATTTCAAGGATTGAACAATAATTTGAATTTTCGACGGGAAAATCCATGGTATTATTATATCATGTAATTCTACAAAATTATGTGAAAATAATCAGATGAAAATGTGAAATTTCTGCTTTTAATGTTGAAAATTTTATCAAAATCTGACTAGATTTTTAAAAAGTGGTTTTATATGAAAAATTTAGCGGAAATTCCAAAGGGGAACTCAATTATGGCACAAAACTGTAGCTGATTGATCAATATCAGATGTAGATATTCAGTAAAGAAAATGAAATAAATGTGACAAATCGAGTTGAAATGGGCATTTTTTTTCAGAAATTAGCACCGTTTAAGGCACAATTTTAATAACGAAGTTTCCTTCATTTTAGTCGTATTTATGTTCCCTGAAATATTGATACAACACCAGATGACCGAAATAAAAAAGGAATATTCCTTCTTCTATTTTTCCTTTTTCCTTCTTTCAAAACGGAGCAAAAACATCTGAGAAAAAGTTGGCAACTGCGAAACTTTCCTAAACTTTCTACAGAAGAAATAGATCTCCAGATTAAACAATGAAAATTCGTGTGTAGTTCCTGTTTTAAAGGCTAGGGTACCTGAATTGCTAGAACATTACTAATATTAACAATTAAATGGAAAGATTCCTCTTACCTTCAAATTTTGTCTTTCTCCTTCAAAAGAATTTAAAAGACTGATCATTAGTATTGATTTAAATGACATCTGCACATGATGCATAATATTATCTAAATGTCAATTTTCTTTTACTTACTGAAACATATTATTGTTTTGATGAATTCATCTGAATCATTGTTTTATATTTGTTCAAAGGTATTTGCGTTTAAAATAAATTACAATACTTGAAAGTATAGAATTTTTGGCGATTTGAAAATCAATCTGTCCGCTGCCGAGAAAAAAATTAAACCTATCCTTATGAAAAATATCATGATTTTCTTGTTGGTACCACTGTGAAATGATCACTATATATTCCTCTTCAAATTTTTCGTTTTTGCACTAACTGTAGGTTCAAAATGTTCTCATGATATAGTTAAACACAGAATCGAATGGAAACTATGTTTAAAGAACAATTGCAATAGTTCAACCAACAAGATTCATCAATGATCGCTGGCTAGTCTTTTAAGCATTTTTGCGTAATTTATTCCGATATCACACAAGATCAAGTTCATCACAGGACGTAATGACATAATTTAACAAAGGATAGGGAAAATATGTCTGAAAAACTTCAGAACTACATTGTACTTGGTTTAGTGGAGTATGTTGCTTGAATAATCCTTATAAAGTGTTGATACATATTTTGGCTTAAATTAAACTAGAGATACATAATAATGAAATCTTTAGGCCCAAATATTCATTAAACTTTGAAATTGGCTAAAATAGAAAAAAAACTTGGAAACCACAGTAGAAAGGTAGTAATATTTTGTAAGAAACAATTGTTCAGGCTTATGCAAATGAAGGGTCAAGTCAAAATTTTTAAGGATAATCCCCGAAAAGAGTCCCGACAGTACAGTCAACTTCAAAATAATGGACTCTTTTATGGGCAGATAAACAATACAGGCTTGGCACCTCTACATTTTGCTCGAGACTTTTGTTTTATCTCTTCTTCACTGCTGGAGTTGGTTCTTTAATTACATTGTTTGCTGTGTTACCCGAGTCACAGTCAACCCCTTTGGAATGCCACAAAAAAATTTATAATTGTCATCATGATGGAACTTTTACAGCTGGCATCTGATAACACTAGACATTAAATCCTGCTGAAGGTTTTGGAATTCAGGTATCACTTTGGAGAATGGCATCTGCAAACTTGCCTACTGTTACAATTTTGGTGTAATGCTGACGATTTTTGTATCTATATAATGCCATTACACTTGCCCTTTTTTGGTAAGATTAACAAAATTTTATAGATTTCCAGAAACGTTTCATTTCCAGTTACCAATTTTTTCTGGTTCTGTTTATTAAAATTATTACAAAAGTTCTGCCACAAATAAACCATGAAAAGTCATTGAAAATGGCCTCAAAATGTGGAATACACATTGATTCTGACAATCCATATCATGATTTATGTTGTTTAAAAAATGACACAAAAATTTTCATCCCAAATTACGATTCTTTCTCAAGTATGATACTACTGTAGACAACTCTGATCTGACGAAGCCACTCACTATACAACTTCTTATAAACAAACAACAATCAATCAATCTTATAGAATAAGGAAGTTTAGGATGTGCATGTCTACAGTTATTACAGGACTATCCAAAGAACATTCAAGACATTAGTTTAATTGCCTCACTTATTTCCGAGATATTTCATTCTAATGCAACATTGTATATAACGTCGATTCTGATTGGACGACGTCAAAAATCTCATGGCATCAATTGCA
>JAOXYJ010618692.1:0-14240 GCA_028566555.1 Lithophaga nigra | reverse complement strand
TATTTGACCACTAGCTAGCTATTGTAGCCAGCTATTTGACAGCCTGACGTATAACTTTCGCCAGGCCGTTACTGTATTATACATTGATTAATAATCAGCTATTAACTAGACTCCAGAACTCTTAAATCCATGAAAAAGACAAATCCAAAATCAAACGAAAGAAATCGCACGAACTCACAAAGGAGCAAGACCAGATTCGTCGACAGGGTAAGCATCTCCTACTATGCTAGCATAACCCGTCGTGCGATTTCATGTTATGTCCAGTAATGTTCAAATTCGGTAATAGTCAAATTTTTGAATGAAGAACACAGTTGTTTTATCTGAGAAAAGATGTCAACACTTAGCTGGGACATAGATTTCTGGAAGTGTTCCACCGGCTCGTGGTGACGGCGTAAAATTCACGGCGACTCGATAAAATATGTTTACACTAATTGCATAGCCTTCCGGACATTTCTCAACTACCTATTATATCTGGTAATCACGGTACATGTATATATGAGAAATTAAAAATATAGAAAACGATACGGAATCCACACAATTATCTCCACTACCAGTGTTTAAGAATATTTTGTCTATTTCAGTTTAGTTTTAAGAGTTTGTGGATGGTGCAGTTTATTGTGGCATGCTGCTTGCTTCGCCGTTTCTGTTCTGACAATAGTAATATGTACGGTGTTCGGATGAAGATTTCACAGTGCCAATCCATGGTCCAAAACCATTCTAACAATTTTGTAAGCGATGACCTCCCCTCCCCAAAATGCGTTCATCAACACGAAATTAACTTAAGTTATTTGAGTGTTACGCTCTTTCACTACATTTACATTTAACAACAAAATACTTGCCTATATCGTCACTGATGACTAAAATAATTGAAATCATAAACCTTTATTTCTATAGATAAGTAATTTTAGTAAAAAGTTTTGAATACAGTATATTTGTATTGCATGAAATAAGACCTAATGGTCTGTATGCAATTCTATGTTGTAAGAAATAGGCAAATTCAGTAAATGTGAACTCTGAAAAACGAGTGAGACCGGGTGTGCCGACAGGGTAAGCCGTCATGTGATTTCAAACATGTCCAGTAAGAACTTGTCGCGATCGGGAATAAGACAAAACTAGCAAAATTTCAGATAAGACAACGATGTTGGATTGATAAAATCTAAGGCAAAGTAAACATGTTCCCGATAAGTTGAGACAGAGATAATCCAAATCGGTCAACCAATAAAACAGTTACTAATAAGAAACAAGACACATTGTGCTTACACTTTGTATGAAGTTATTGTTTTCAATACGTTATGCTACAGGTTTCATGGTGGATGTCCACATCAAGACACCCTACCAAGGGTATCTTGGTATTATGGGAACTCCTAATATACTGGATTACACGATTCAGTTAAAAAGATATGGAGTGGAAGTAGAAGAAACCACGGCTTTCAAATTTGAAATTAAAACTTGTTCGCGAGCAAATGTATTCCTGTCCAATTCTGACGTAACAGATTCGTCAAAACCACTGTACGAAGTACTTCTTGGTGCATTTGGTAATACAAGAACTAGAATACGTCGTCGAGATAACGATTCTTTACAGGAAGAATCGTTGTTGGATCCTTTTCCAGAAGGTTTGTGGACTGCAAAAGAGAATCTGTTAAGCTGTGATGAATATAGACCATTCTGGATTAGCTGGGATTCTGGCCATGTACAGGTCGGAAGGGGAGCTGAAGTAGGAGTCAACATGTTTGCAGATTGGACTGACCTTGATCCTTTCCAAGTGAAAAGTTTAGGGATCGGCTCATTGTGGAATTCAAGTGGTGAATGGAAAATTCAGATTGAAGGTAAAGATGAACGATTGTCGTTCTTACTACATACATACATACCTACCTCCATACATACTTATATTGTGATTTATATTGTTTTTGCATGACGGGTCTCGCATCTGCGAGAAATAAAGTGATTCACAAATAAGAAGAAAACAATTCATGTACATGTGCAATTTATAGCCATACTTTTGCATATCACAAATTCTAAATGAAACCTTTTAGTCATGTTCGGTAATGTGAATGAATACCAGCATTTAGCAAACATTTGTAAGATTATGTACCGTGGCAGAGAGGTAAAAAGAGAAGATTCGTAACCACAAGCATAACACCTCTGTCGACAGTTCCGAGTACTTTTCGTCCCGTTTCATGTGTTATGGTCTCCAAGGTCGAGAAGGGTTCCACCGGGTCAGCTAGTTAACTTTCCTAGCTTTCTTCTACCACTAAGTCCGGCAGTTACGACAGCTGAACTACTGCTGAAATTGAGGATAGACTCCTAACAACCTTACCCAACAATCATATACCTGAAAGAGCTTTGTTGCGTTTTACGTTTTGTAATGAAATTTCCTGAGGTATCATCATTGTTTTAATTTTAAAAATTACATTGAAAGTTTAGGAGTGCTATCTTATGTTAGCCAAATTGATCCAAACAATGAAAAAAAAATCAGAAAATTTGGCTATCGAAGGCAGTCGAAAGGTATTAAAAGCTACTAATAGTCAATATTTAAACATCTATTCGCCATCGACACTACTCATTAACAATTGGAAAATTAGCATAAAAGCTGATATATAATAATTTTGGCCCTATCAAGTGAAAATCTCGTTTCATGGTAAAGTTTGCAAAACCCATGTTACCTATATCATTCAGAAATTTAACACAAATTACAGTTTTTGAGTTTTGAATGTCGTCAAGAACGTGTCATCATTTAAAGTTTTGACCAGAAAGCCAAATTTCTGCTTTTCTCTGCATTTTTATATAGCTGAATTAGAGTCACAACAAACGCAAATAAAATATTCATATTTATGTGTATATACTGTATATACAGCTCATAGTAGGGTTATGTGAAGTATTGTCATCACTTTGCGTTCGTCGTTGTCAACGTCGAGGTTGTTTTTCTGTCGTACGTAACTTGTCACATTTCTTCCTCTCAGAAATCATTTCGCTAAATGGAACCAATCTTGGTAGAAATGTTTTCGGATGGCCCGCTACCACAATTGTAATTCGATGCTGGTTAGAAATCAAAGATGGACGCAAGAACCAAAAATACATTCTAACTGGTAGAAATTTCAAAGATCTGTAATTTTGGAAAATAATGCATTCTAACATCAATGTTAGTCTTAAAACTCTATCAAAATAAATGAGTGTTTATTAATGCCAGTCTCAGAAATATGTAAAAACAAATGTTGAAACCATTTATTTGTTAATCCTACACATTTCTAGGAACATTTTTATGCATTTCTAATGTGTTATTTTATTCACATAGACAAATTTTTTAAACATTTTTCCCGTGTTGGTTTCTTCAATCCATGTTTTGTGAAAGAGAACAAGTTTGATACATATCACATAATTTATGTAAAAGGAATCAAGTTGCGGAAGTATTCATCGAGATTTGCATTATTTCTACTGAAATCATAATTAAATGCCGATAGGAAATCTAAAATGGCCGCCTACCCGGAACATATTTATAGGTTGTGCTTTAGTAAAACATTCCCCTCTTGACTGCCATGTAAATTACCTTTTTTTTCAAACTATGTCTCTTTTTTACCTTTCAAAATTGGAAAGTCTCAGTATTTTCTTGATAAAATAGAAAGGTGCAACATATTTTTACATTACTCAAAACATAGTGTCATGAAGCATATTTTGGACTTTCACGTAGCCTTGATTACAAACATTCCAGGACCGCACTAAATTTTTTCTAAATTTTTCATAGATACCCAAAGTTCTTTATATCGTGTCAATTATACATTTCATATCTCATCTACCTCAATGTTACTTTTTCACACCTGCTAACATGCAGCTTTTCAAAAAAAAACATAATTTATTTCATTAATTGCCAATCCAGTGACACAGCAGGATTTAGAGTGAAAATAAAAGCTCTCCCAAGTGAAGGTAGAGTCTTGATGCTGACTGGTTATTTACTGAAGTACAACCTGCAACGTAGGGCGCTATGGGAAAACATTCAAAAATATTCTTCCCAGAAACAAGAGACACACTCACACTGACATTTTACTTGAATGTTTAATGAGTGGCCGTTTACCAAAATTGAATATTTTGTGCCGATCAGAGAGCCAAGACGACCTTAAACGTGTATTATAGTGTAACAATTAAAAAATTTCTCTGAAACAAGAGGAACAATTACTCTAAAAATTAGGTGACTGTTTCTTTGGTAGTGTCTTACAAGTTTATTATTGTTGTACCAATTCCCGCCACCACTGAACAATATTTTTTCTTAGGACCCTATGAGAAAAACTTTAAAAAATCTTTCCAGAAAAAAAATAGAGACTGTTACACTGAACTTTCACTTGAATATTTCATGGATGGTTCTGTAACAAAATTGTAATTTTTGTGCTGATGGGAAATAGCCGATGACCACAACTGCGAGACATAATTTAACACTGGGTCCTGTTTCTCCTCAGAAACATAAAGACAATTATGCTGATATTTACTTGAATGTTCTTTAGATGGTCCTCTACTCAAATTATGCTTTTGTGTTGACTAGAATTCGGAGATTGTCATTTCAATTTCTTACAATTTAGAATCAGACGATACAGGAGTAGGTGAGTCCCCAGTTTAGATATTCGTTATGTCTGTTCTATTACTATTTTTGATATAATAATATCGATATTACATTACAGAAAAATAATTCAAATGTATCATTTATCACCATTTGACTTTAAATTTGGTTTGCCTTACATTACTTATAGTTTCATTTATAACTTACGTGCAATATGTAGAATGTAGCACACGTTTAATACTTCTTTAAATTTAGTTAAGTTTATGTTCGATCTACCTTCTTTAAAAATACATGTATCAGGCGGACCTGCATGACCAAGTGATTAAGGCGACTCAACCATAAGCTTGCAGTCCATGTACCAGTAGCTTTTGCAAATTGACGTGAATTTAAACAATTGATAATTGATCGATTCCAAAAACTCACTGATAGGTGACGGATCAAAACACAAATTTTTGTTTATGAATAGAAATTGCAAACGTTTACGATCGATTCAACCATTATTTGCAAATCCCATCCGTTTATTAAAGACCGGGATGGCCGAATAGCTAACGTTGCTAAATCCAGACAACTATCCAATGTCGGTTTCACATGATCAACTGGTTAGCTGTCCGGGCTTTTCTCCCAAGTTTGCGTATCGGTGACGGCTGATTGATTGTTAAATGTGTTAAGGCTACTGGTACACTACTAGTGAAGGTTCGAGTCTAGCCCGACCCGCTTCACATGTCAATGATTCCAGAAATCTACCAAAGATAAAGCATTTTACTGATTCAGGTGGATAACTGTTCAGATTTACCTCCCTTACTAAGCGGTAGCCACGATACAGCTGAAAAAATAGTAAGAAGTGACAATAACTGCCAACAACCGAAGCAAGCCTAAAAATATAGATTCATTTTTAATTTTTGTTTTTTTATGATAGAATTCAAATTATATCAGGACAAAAAATACTTAAAACTTTAACTCTTTATTTCTTCATTATACAATTATAGCCTTTGAATGAGGTCGATACATGGTTATATCGACTAGACAGAGGTGTATCGACCAAGGACGAAGTCTGAGGTTGATATACATTGTTTTTTGTACTTCTCTCAGTCGATATAATCTTGTATTGACCTCATCCAAAGGCTACAATTGTTGTATTATTAAAAATCAAATTGTAATGTTTGCTTTACTGACAATTTTGTTTCACGTGTTTAGACTACATCCTAACCTACAAACTGCAATGAGCCAAATTTCCCATGTTTTCTCAAATTTGTATAAATATTCTCAGATTTTTTTTAAATTACTCGAGAAATTGGCTAAAAATTTAAAAAAAAACATTTGGGAAATTTGCACAATTGGAAATTTCCTTTTCTATATTTAGAAACGTGCAATATTAGTTTTCAATCTGCTGTTCTATATATATAGCATGCATGCGTTACGCTCATTTGATCAACATATGTTTTTATGATTTGGTTATATTAACAACATTTGAATGACTTTGGAATTTAGTAACATGCGATATTAGTTTTTCTATCCGCTGTTTTATATATAACATGCATGCGATATGCTGTTTTTCTTATGAGCCTTTTGTTTATATATTTGGTCATGTGATTCAGAGTCAACAAATTAAAATGTAAGAATGATATACTATTAATAATATTTCTTTATATATTTTTTGAAACGAGGAAGTCTAATCCAATATTGTTTTTATAAATGCAGATCATTACGCTGGATCCTTCACAAGCTGTGAATCAGTGGACACCAGGGCTAAATTGACGATTCTAGACTCATTAGTGGTCGACTCCAAAATTGAATGCGCTGCATTCTGTGATCAAATGGAAACATGTTACGGGTTTAATTATGACAGACAATCTAACAGGTATTATCATTCTATATTTTTGGCGAGTGTTGCTTTCTGACTAAAAACTAGGACGTCTGCAAATATCCTTTGTGTGTCATTGTGTGCCGGTCAAGTTCATTGTGAGAAGTATTATACTACCTGCATTATATGGATAATGTTTTATCACTTAAACATTTTAATTTTAACGACATCTTGGATCTCATCCATTCCAGTGAGCTTGAAATAAAAGACACCACAGATACATTGAAGTCTGTATTTTACTTAGATTTATATCTTTTTACAGACAACGGATGACGGCTTGGAAAAAATTGTAATGACAAGTGTTATGACTACAGTTTACCGATCGTGAATCCTTCTTTTCTAAGTAGCAACATACCAGCGTCCGTCCCCGGCGTATGGAGTCTAGATTTCACATCTGATCCTCTAGGATTGTGTCCTCTGTAGTGACATTCTAGAAAGAGGAGGCTTGTGTCCTCTGTAGCGACATTCTAGATAGAGGAGGCTTGTGTCCTATATAGCGACTTTCTAGATAGGAGAGGCTTGTGTCCTCTATAGCGACATTCTAGATAGAGGAGGCTTGTGTCCTCTATAGCGACTTTCTAGATAGGGGAGGCTTGTGTCCTGTATAGCGACATTCTAGATAAATGAGGCTTGTGTCCTCTATAGCGACTTTCTAGATAGAGGAGGCTTGTGTCCTCTATAGCGACTTTCTAGATAGAGGAGGCTTGTGTCCTCTATAGCGACATTCTAGATAGAGGGTTATCACGGTCACAAACTCTGTCAAAACCTAAATTACTGTCATTACTTTGGAAATTTTATGGTCGCCATAGTTGTTTGATTTAACCTTTATGGGGTGTCGCAGACGATTACCGATACGTGTGCCCTTATCGTGGTCGATACCGTTCTCCATAACTGCATTGCGACTTTTTACTTCTGCGAAGAGTGACGCATGTGTTGTAGGACATGCTTGCCCTTCCTTCTCTAACATCTAATTGAACAAAGTTTCTTCAAAAAAGGAGAGATAATTTTTTTTTCTAAGGTTGAGAAAAAAATTATTATAACAGAAAGTACTCGGAGGTAGGTACTATTACAATGCTGGACATTCTTATAGACGATACCTTTGTTGAATTCAAAAGACAATTGACATTCTTATGGACGCTAATTTTGCACCATTCCTAGACGACCTGTTCTTGTATTCACATGAGAACTTTATTCTAAATCTCAGATTACAATATATTGATGGTGTTTTTAGCAATGTTTAATGACTACATGGATATCATCTATCCCAACGAGCTTGAAGTTAAAGACACCATACATACTTTTAAATTTGCATCTTACTTAGATTTATACCTTTTTATAGACAACGGATTACGGTTAGAAACAAGCGTGTTGACTACGATTTCCCGATTGTGAACTTTTCTTTTCTGAGTAGCGACATACCACTGTTGCCGGTGTATGGAGTCTTCATTTTACAGTTGATCCGCTAGTCTTGTGCAAAACATACACGTTCTAGATGGAGATGGTTTTTATAAACAGAAAAGTACTTAGTCAAGGGTACATCAAGCCTAATTAATGTCATCACTTAGGAAATTTAACGGGCGCCATAGTTGGTTTGTTAACCTTAATGTGGTGTCCGAATCACATATGAATACGGACAGATTCCCTGTATCGTATTCGTTACTGTTCTCCACAACTGTTTTTTCCGTTTTTTCTGCTTTTACACACAGGTCAATGCGATGGTGACACCTGTGTCGCCTTCTGTAGCACCCGATATCACTCCAGGTTTTTGGGGGAGTTTGTTTTGTTCTAGCTTTAGTTTTTTTTAATGTTGTATCTGTTTCTTCCACGATTTGTTGATTGTGGTCTTATCTTTGATGTTTCTTTTGGTCTTTGTTGATAATGGATCTTGTCCCCCGGATATATGAATTAGTGAACTTCTTTAGTCTTCTCATTCTATTTTTGAAATGTTTTTGAAAGCGTCATAGACTGTTCGATTGTATATCTTATAGTGTATTTTGCTTTTCAGGTGCGAAATGCTGTGGTTTGAAGAAAGCCTTGTGACTGACATTACTCGATTCCAGAAAGTCGGTTGGATGTTTTATACAAAGTGCTATAGAGATGTGGAAGTGTGCCTGTGTTATTTGTTCTAACTCGGGGATTATTTTTGCGACAATGCCGAGATTTGACATAAGAATTTGACTTTGGAACCATAAAAGAATTCATTTTCTCTGGTTCAGGCCGTATAATTAATTGGCATTTGGTCTCAAATAGACTTTCTGGTACTTGCAGAATTCGATAACGGAAGAATTTTTTTGTATGCTTCTGTGATTGATAAATAAAATGACTCATACTGCTTTTTAATGTCTTAAAATTGTAATATATTCAAACATTTATAGCATTTTATCCCATAAAACGGTCAAGAAAATATATTCACTGCTATTAACTTCACTATGAGAAAAAAGTGAATGGCTTGCCCTGTGATAAAATGTACTACTTAAGAGATGCAAAAAAGGACCTAAAAGAGCGCGCTTAAGATGCAATCATTAAAATTCAAAAACAGGAAAATTAAAAGCGGTGTATTTTAAGGAAATATCAGAAATGTATATTTTAAGATTCTAAAATAACATTAAATACATGTATGTATAAAATAATATACATACTCTCTCATTAAGAAAGCGGGAAAATGGTGTTCTGGTGTAATAAACCAGTTTTATTTAGGAATATTGTAGGCCTAAAGTGATTAATTTTTGCAGCGATTAAATTTCGCGAATTCGAGGGTCAAACCCAAATTTTTATTTGTGCGTTTCTACAATTAAATCTTGAAAAACATATACAGATTATCAAAACTAATAAATTTACGCGAGAACACATTTTCGCTGATTTGTTCTTATCGCGGAAATAGCGAAATGAAACAACTTTATACTATATATAACAAAAATATTTTCTATCACGCACGTTTACTACAATTTACCGCACTTTATTTCAAAGCAATGTTCCTATCACTGAAGGTTTTTTGTCTACTGTTATTATGAGAAGAAACCTCACGCAATAATATTGATACACACTTTTATCGGAGTATATAAAAAATATACACATGCAGCCGATATATCTGCACGCTCTTCGTTAAATCATTATGATTGTTAACTTTATTGTAAGGCGAGCTTTATAAGTCGATGAGAACACTATGACAAATCTGATCTGGTTTCTCTTGCGCTCCACCTAAAACTTCACAAGAAAGTTAACCTAGACATTTTTGTTCAATCCTTAGGTTAATAGGCCGTAGCATTGGCAAAAATTGTGATAGAATAGTTTTGTTTAAATTACTTTTCAATTGGGTAAATTTGCTCAGAATGTTTCCATGACATGATAAAACCTTTCTTTCATACACATGCTATTTTTGCTCACGTGAATTTCACGTGAAATCAGCTTTTATGTAAAATTCACGTGAAAAATTAACATGAATTTCACGTGATTTGAGCTTATACGTGAAATTCACATTTATTTCGCGTTAATTACATGTGAATTTCACGTGACAAATTTCAAGTTAAATTCACGTGAATTGTTGAAAATAATACTTTTATAGTGCACTCAATTGATCACAATGATGCATGAAAAGATTATATTGATTTCCTTTACTAAAATTTTCACGTGAAGTTCACTTGAATTTCATGTATAAGCTCATTTCCGGTGAAATTCACGTGAAAATTTTCATGTTATTGTCACGTTAATTTTACGTGAATTTCACGTGAGCAAACTTTTTTTGTGTAGCAATAACTATAATGAAGACGGAGTAGAGAAATTTGAAAAATGACTTAGAAAGTTTTTATTTCAAGTGCAGACAATGCAAAAACAATTTCGGCCTTTAAAGTCGTTCAAATGTATCAAACGATGACGACAAAAGCAAACTTTTATTTTCTTAAATTTCGATATGTCAGTTTGATATATGAAGGATTTTTAATGTCTGAAGCGTCTAACTGAATACAGACTATACCCATCGATATATGTATCGACAAAGACTTCTGCAAACAGATGTCCTGAATAGCCACTAGTTCAGACAGCTAGCACCTAACTATAAGCTTTAGTTGTGGATTAGAGTCTTGCTTGCGTGTCCGCTTCAAGATGTTAAGTCCCTTAGGCACCTACGTGATAAAGATGTTTCAAAGGTCTGCTGGATAAAGGATAGTCTTGTCTCCTTAAGGACATCTTGTTGCCGCGCTATAACTGAAATTTACTAAAGTGATAATAAACTATAGGAGAAATAACTCATCCGACCATATATAGCGTATTCCTAAAATCGCAACTGTCTGGAAAATCAATTTGAGATAATCATGCTTCTCAAATCAGAAGTTACTTACAGAAAACTAGGCCAACAGTATTTTGCTTTTGTCAGATGGTATTTACGCGAAATTATCAAATGAAATAACTATGTTTTAACTTTACTAATTATATTTTTACATACAACTGCGCAGTAAGAGGTGAAAATATAAGTAAATGTTACTTTAATTAATGAGACATGCTTTGAAAATACGCTTGTTGAGAAGTGTAGGTTAGAACAGATTAAAATAAAATATTTTTTGGCCAAATTTGTCACAACAGTGACGTCTAAAAAGTGTGCATTCTACGACTTTAATTTATGAAAGATCAAAGGTTATGCATAAGGAAGGTGTCCCAGTATGAAAGTGAAATAAAAACAAATGAAGATAGAGATAAAAGTACTTTTATTTGATTTTGTTGCCAAATATATTAACAAGTTTCAGCAATTTACAGACAAATCTACTGTATACATATGTGTACATGGTATTTGTGCGTGTTTTAACAGGAATTAGTTTGATATTGAAAATACACTCTATATTTTATTTACTGTAATGCTATTAAAAATTTAATCAGCCTCATTTATAGTTTGAACCATATGAATCGTTTTAACCAGTTTTAGATGAAACGTATTGCATCCTTCCAGGACGCACACGTTTTCTACCGTGGGCCGGTTTTGCAACATATTTCGGCGAAGAACTTCCGGACTTCGATCCTGCGTAGGATTGAGATCCAGATTTTGATCCTGATCCTGAATGGGATCTATACCCTGATCGTGAATGGGATCTATACCCTGATCGTGAATGGGATATATACCCTGATCCTGAATGTGATTTTGATCCTGACATTTGGTAATGTTTTGACCCGGATCCCGTACTGTAAGATTCCGAACTTGTAGACAAGTATGAATCCGAGTGTGGCTCAGCAGCAGTTGAATTCGATCCGTATCCTGAAGATACGCCAGAATATGATTTGGAGTGACTTGATGAACCTGAATGTGAATTGTAGCTATGTCTCATTATTTCACTCAAACTATAGCCTCCCTTGGCGATAATTATTGGTACTGGAATAATTATCTTTCCTGTAAGATAATAATAGTTGTTTAAACATTATGTAACGTAAGAGAAGGTAATAATGTGGAGCCTTATACTATAACTAATCAGGGATAGTGATAATCGATTGACTGAAGAACAGATTAACTCACGAATGCGCGTGGTGTTTTTCGGTCACGAGAGGAATATTTTTGATAATACAAATCATGGATTAGTTATAATTTTTATTGTATAGATCTTCCTGAATATTATTGAATAATTTCAGACTGAATTTGAAACGTACTACGTTTTCCGTTATAGGCTGCGCAATAATTTTTCGCGTTGTGACGTAACCACAGTGAAATATAGAGATTTATCACGATCTATCTTTGTCATCTATATAAAAAAGAAAACTTATTAGATCTATTACCTGTTATTGCCGGAGAAATGTGCGATGTTACAGCCATTTTAGTGGCTTCTATAGGGGTTTTTCTTTTCGTTTCCAGGGTCATGTAGAGCCTAGTAATTTTTTCATATGCAATAGTGGCTAATATTTTCTTCTTTTGTCTATTCCTATTGCTGAATGTATTTTAGTACCAGAATGAACCTTACGACTGTTTGATTATAAAAATACAAAAATAAACTGTAGATATGTAAATCTTCCTTACGCAACCGGTATTTTTTTTTTATCACAGACACAAATTTTCGAGTTTATGATACGAGCCGTTAGCTGATAATTTACCTTATGCTAAGAGGTTTACTAACGAAAAAAGTTGAGGCAAAGCCGAAGTACAAATTGTTAAAAGTAGTATAGTGTAGAGATGTTTAGACCCCACAAAAACCCTTGTCGACTCTTTCACTGCGCAACCGAAAGTAGGTTATATTTCTTTCCTTTTTTTTCGCTAATCTCCCATGCATTTAATCGAGCTTTTTATTACTAGTGAAATTTGATATGGTCGAGGTCCCTATCATACCCTTACGTCCTCAATGGCACCACAAGCGAACCATTGTCTACGCATGCGCGATAGGAAGTAAGTTATATTTCCTGATTTTGCTCGTTTCTCGCGTTTTAATCTAGTTTTTGTATTGGTTCTAAACTTCGATGTGACCGCGGTCCTTCGTGGACCCATGTTTGAACCATTGCGTACACATGCGCGATCAGAAATGAGTTATCTTTCCCTGTATTTGCTTGCCTTTCCTGTTTTTGTCAAGTCTTCATATTGGAAATAAAATTTTATGTCATCGGGTCCTTCGTGGACCTCTCTTTGAACCATTGCGTGCTTATACACCACCGGAAGTGAGTTATATTCCTTGTTTTAGCTCGTTTGTTCTGTTTTTGTCAAGCTTTTGTATTAGTACCGACACTAGACGTCGTCGAGGTCCTTCGTGAATCCATGTGTATCCTTGGCTATTAGTATAATTTTATGAATGAAGCGCTCGATAAATATGCATCAACTAAAACTAAAATAGTAAAAAGTTACAACAAACCAGAATGGATTTCTAACGAGATCACTGAAGCTAAACAGAGAAGAGATTATTTTGACAAGAAAAAAATAGAAAACTATCAAATCTGGAGACATGAAAGCACATCACTGATAGATAATGCTAAAAAAAATTGTCATAAGACTCCAATAGGGCAAGGAAAAAACCCCAAAAGATTATGCAAATATGTAAAAGAGGTTAGCAAATTGAAAAAACACTCTCATTTTCCTTCACAAGTAAAGGTAAACAATCAAAATTATAACTGACCCCCAACAAATAGTCGAAATTTATCAATATAGCCTCTACAATTAGTGAAAATACTTGAAAAGACACAAACAGTTTTGATAGTCATAAAATTTATGAAGAAGTAAATTCTAAAGTACCATCAGATACTAGATTCTATATTCTTTTTATATCAAAATCCGAGGTATATGACCAACTCTCCAAATTAAATATGTGTAATCAACAGGTATTGATCAAAGTGGCCTCTAAATATTGAAATTATCTACTTCTATAATTGCTCCATCCATCAATGCTTCAATTATTAAAAGTATTGTAACTGGAATATTTCCTTTTCAGTTAAAGATTGCAATAGTCACCATCACATAAGAAGGGACGTAAAGACGATGCTGACAATTATGGACCTACCCTCCCAGATCTTTCAAACATTTTTGGAAAACTTGTTTGTAAACACCTTCACAAATATCTTAAAAATATAATCTATTACGTGTTAATCAGTCACTCATGTCGTTCAGGTTTCATAAAACTTATAAATCAATGGTTATAATCAATTGATGATGGAGATATGGTTTGAGTAGTGTTTCTGGACTTTAAAAAAGCATTTGAATTAGTTGACTATATCATACTCTTAGAGAAACGTCAAAGTTATAAGATATCTAACCCACCGTGTATATGGTTCAAATCATACTTATCTCATAGATACCGGAAAGTAGTGAAAGGTAGTGTTAAATCTAGCTTGCTTAAAGTTAAACAGAGGGTACCCCAGGGATCAATACTTGATCCTTACTTTTCC
>JAOXYJ010617584.1:0-14246 GCA_028566555.1 Lithophaga nigra | reverse complement strand
TTAAAAGCAGAAATTCAAGTCAAACTGTTGAAAATTACATACCCGTTTAGGTAATATAATTCTAGTGCGTAAAGCCAAACGTGACGACTATAGTTATTAATCGATAAGGATCTTACTCTATGTTGTTTTTATTATGCCTTGTAAAAATGACCAAACATAATATATTTTTAATTTACCAAAGAGTTGAGTTTCACCTAACAAAGTGATAACTAATATATTAAAGTGAAAATTTGACTCATACTTAAAAGATGTGTCATAGATGTAAGATGGCTAACGGAAGTGTGATTGAATTGGAAAACTTTCTAAAGGAGAACTTCCTAAAAAAATATTTCAGGATGATGATTGAGGAGTCAGTAAATCTGACTGAGACAAATACCAATGTTCCTGGATACAGGATTAATATAATAAAGAGATGAGTTCTATTTGTAAGAACATTATGTAAACTGTGGATTCTACATTGGTAAATGAGTTACTGAAGATCGTCAAGCAAAACAATATGCAAGGATAAAAAAAAAACATTGACATCCTTTTGATAGGAAGCCAAAGTATAATATAAAGAAAATAAAAGCATGTGCATCACAGGATGGATGAACAAGGAAAAAGTTGATGACGACCATCAAGGACAATTTTCAAAAGGATATAGAAACTCATAGAACAGCCGTAACTACTACCGGAAGATTTAAGACGAAAGAAAAGCCATTAGTGGAGTATTTTGAAACCTAACCGTTTTAGGGATTGATGCATTCGACCTTCCAGAGTTCTCTGAAATACGTCACCCTCATCATTCAGGATAAATTTAAGGATGGTGTTTAAAGAAGCACGGTAGGTATTAAGGTAAATCAAGGTTCTTGCAAAACTTTATACAGCCACTGGGGAATAGATAGATGTTGAACAGGTGATGTCACCGTAACCGAAGGGACTAACACATATTTGAAACAGATGTTGGTAACATAGAGGAACATGTGGCCAACTATGAAAAGAAGGGTATTGGATGGGTGTTTACACCAGTGGTTGATTTAAAGATCCAAATTAATCCATATTAGTATACACAGACCACTAAAGGATCCGTTCTACATCTCTCTTCCCAAGGAATTAGCAGACAAGCACGCTATTATTAAAGTAGAGAACGCTGAAGACCGCTGTTTTGGATGGGACATATTATCAGCTCTTCATTTTCATAAAGTGAGACAGATATCTGCTAATAGCGTTAATCTGTATAGAAAAATGGGAAAAGGATTTGAAGTAGGATTCACCTCGCAGATACGTTGAAAGATATTTGCAAGCTTGACAGATTAAATCCAGCTATCGCCATGAATGTGTTTAGAAATGAAATTAACTTTTCATATCATCTAAGAATTTCCACCAAAACCACCGAACACTAAGTAGACCTTCTAGTATTTGACATTATAACAAACGAGATTACTGCTGAACTAGAACTTTTCCAAATGTCTACCAGATCAGCGTAATGACCTTAATGCTCAGGACTACATTTGTAGAAGGTGTTTGAATTATTTTATGTCTTCGGAGCACCAATGAAGCATCAAGTATGCTGTGAAAACAGACACCGTGAGAAATGACATGCCCAAACCCGGAAAAATAGTATGCCTTAAGAACGAAAGACATGCCATTAGATTTGATTACATTACTTAATATGCCGATTTTGAGAATTATACTGATAAGTTCGACACATGTCATCCTGATCCATCAGACCCCTATACCAAGCAGTATAAAGATCACAGAATATCAGGATTTATTTGTTCAATTAGATATGGAAATAAGTTTAATAAGGAGCCTGTTGTTTACAGGAGTAAAGATGATACTGAGGAGTTAGTTGGGAGAATGGAACAAGAGGCAATGGAAATCGCCAATATCTACCAGAATAAAAACCACATGGAGATGACCAAAGGATATAGAAAAATTCAACTTGCGTACCAATCGTCATATCTATTCGGGTGTACTGTATGAGGGTAACGCAATGAGGGACAATGATACCTTACAGGTAAGTATTGAGGTGCTGCACACAAATATTGCAACCTCCAGTTTCAAGTACCATCACATCAGTCCGCTGACTTTTCAACCTGTCGGAATATCAACTGGCTTATGTATTTGTTCCTGGATTTGTTAAGACTGAAGGTAAAATCGACCGCATAACACTGAAGAGCAGTACATTAACTTTTCTAAGCAATTAGGTGGCATTCAACTGAAGGTTTTTACCAACCTTCCAATATAATCTGTCCATGAAGCCAACACTAGATCAGTGTAAGGTTACTAGAGAACGATTTGGCGATAAAGTGACTTGTTACTAGAAAGGGTATTCATCGTTTCGACTACATGGACTACCCAGAGAAGATGAATGGAACAAAGTTTTCACCCAAGGTGGAGTTTTTTTTATTCCAAATTGAAGAATTAAGACATTAGTGACAAGGATTATGAACATGCTTAAGAAGTACTTGACACGAAGACAATGAACAACTGTCATGACCTCTACTTATGACCTAGTGTGCTTTTACTTGCAGATGCCCTTGGAAACTTAAGATTACTGTATGAAGAACTATTAGTTAATATGGTTATTTACATTTCCAGGTCTAGGTTACAATCCAGCACTAAAATGACTGGAATGAAACTGAACTCGTATCGAATCTGGAAATGTACCTAATGGATGAGAAAGGGGTTAGTGAGTAGCAATAGTTCCCAATAGATAAGGTTAACCACTGTATGTCGAAGGGTATGACATGGGTCAACTAACAAAATAAAGCGCTTGCCTAAACGACAGCTGGTATGGATGGCTATGCCTAAACTCGGTGGGTCAGTTGCGATGGATTCAAATAGGGGACATGCCTAAATTGGATACTATCGAAGAAGACAATAATAATGAATCGATACTTTTGCATCGTACAAATTCCAATTAACTCTTCATGTATTCATTATCTTTTTGACTTGCTTTTTTCGGTGAAATCTTAATAAAACTGTTCTGTTTTAATGACGAACAAAACCATCAAAATGTAAAAGTATTTGCGAATGGAATTAGCCGAAAGTACATGAACATCCTTTCCTTCATGGTTCGGTTTCCATCATTCAACGACACCGGTATTTGCAACAAAGTAATACCTCAAAGACTAGGTTGGTGATTTTAGCATTTCAAGCTGACAGAAGTAACGATCAAACTGTAAATCATGCTTCCTTTGATCACTGTAAGTTAAGACGCATCTACGTCAAACTGAACGTACCGCGATATCCAGTAGTAGACTACAATACTTCCTGGAGTCATAACAGTAGCTGGAATGTCCAAGTGGTCGATTTTTGGAAAAAGAATTTAACATAAATCATCTCATCGCCTATCCCAAAATTACTCCCTCTGACTTCTCAGATTTGTTTCAACTGTTTGTCTTTGATACAAGTAAACAGAGTGAGAATCTCAAGTCATCGACCGTAAACATCTAGACCAGGGCTTAATTCATCAAAAAGTTCTATCTAATATTCAAGGCTTTGCTTGCGTCATCCTTGACAGGATCCTATTGGTCCCTTCTAATTGCAGAAAGATAACATCATTTTCTAGATGACTAAGGGGGGTGTGTTACTAACAGTAATAACAAAATGACTATAAATAAATAAGTAAATTTAAACTACTGGTAGTAGAGATCGAAGCAAATTTAAACGAAAGGCCGCTCACATACATATCGTCAGATATGTCTGATTCAGAGCCTCTTATTCCATCTGATTTGTTATATGGAAGGTAGATTAAATCTTTCACGTAACGGTACTCTTACACCGAATACACAGACATTGATGATGATTTTATAAACAATCACGATACGTTTTACGAACAAGTGAAAAGTAGATTCCTTTTGATTGAACACTATCTGACAAGATGGAAACATGGGCACGAATCATCAAACCGTAAGACCTGGAGATGTTGTTCAAATCCATGATGATTTTCCATTAATAACCTGGAAACTTGGAGTATTCGAAGAGCTAATTTATGGCAAAACAATTTTGTACGTTCTGCGAAAATCCGGACATCAAATGGAGGGTTTAGCAGACCCATTGTTAAGTTATATCCTTTAAAGATTAGTGAATCTGACTTTGGCATTTCCAAAACGCCAACATCTGAACGGAAATAAAAACCGGATGCAGTGAAGAAAATGGACTATGTGAAAATAACTTCGTTATTCATTTTCAGTAATTCTAGTTAAATGACAGTAATTTTAGTTAAGTGAAAGTAATTTTCAGTTAAATGACAGTAATTTTAGTTATTTGTTTAAATTGAATGATTTAGCCACTTACCGTGACCGTGGAAGATGTTGAGATATGTGCGGACATTACCGTGACGTTACGCGTATGTTGTTAAGAAACTAACGTCCTTCCGTAATCCAGTTGTTGTACTCTATCATGTAGCTAGCATACTATATTTTTCTGTAGAACTTTTGTCTCCTTCATAATAGATATAAACGCCAACAGACAACGACAGATGCGTCTAAAGGGTCGAGGAACTAAAATTATGACTACTGATAACAGCAGTACAATGACAGTAGTATCAGTTCTCAGACAAATATCAACTTGATTTCAATGTATACAATAACATCAACACTTTACTACGCGTTAATAGTAAAACAGCATGTGCGACCTTCAAATAACCAATTAACCCCGGCAACTCTTAAAATACTATATAATTATCTGTAGTCTAGTGCAAAACCAAAATAAACACAGTCACGTTTTAAAATGAGGCGGAAACGTCAACTGTGTTCGTACACACCGTCGTCAATGGTTCCGACCGTCCAACGCGGATTTGACTGATGATATCATCGAATAAGAAATGGCGTTACATGTCACATTGCATTTAGAATTTTAAGCTTAATTCTTTGACAACGTATAACTTACGATTTCGAACTTCAGGGTTCAAAACTTATTTCGCTATTTCAAAACAAGAAAGTGCCGATATCGCGAACGTATATTTATAGACAAAATTACATTTTCCGTATCAATGATGATAAAAAAAACTTTATTAACTATACTTACGCATTAAAAGAAGAACGTAATTATATTTGCCCGCTGGTTTCTCTATAAATCCCCCACCTAATCAACCTTTCGTGTCGTTATCGCTGAAATGGTGGCCTCAGAAATTCACACATTAAGCCATCAAATTTAAGCTTTTTAAGATCATTCGAAATAACGTACAGTATCTGCGCTCATTTGAAGATATTCTTTTGTTAATAAAAAGTAAACAAATATACTGGGGATTCGTTGCAAACAGATCCAGTTTAATTTAATAACAATTTGAAAAAGCAATCTTAATCAGTTAGTTATGTTCACTAGTACATGGAAGCAAAATTTGTAAATTAATCTGTAAATAGAAAAGGTATAAATATTACAATATGTAGCACGAAGAAATGAAATAAAATATAATGAAAAAGTAAAAGTGAATCTGCCAAACTGGATATCTAATGTGGCAACATTAGCAAAATTAAAACCGTGGTAAAAACATAAATAGTAAAACTAGCGAAAAACTCAATGACGTAGAGGTGACATGCGTGTGGAGGAATTACGAACATGAAAACATATATTCAAAAGAATGAATTTCAGATGTTGCTATGTATGGGTGTATCTAAGGAAATAATTTCATATGATAGGAGGCATGGGGAGAATAAAGTTGAATATTAATTCATAATCTTGGTACAATAAAGTAATCGGAAAATCTAAGACATTTGCATAGTATATATAATAATAATTCTTATAGATTTTGGCCGACATGATATTATCTGGCACACATATTACATTTTCGGGCACCAACTGTATCATTTGGTGTATAAGCTATATTCTAATAATACTGATATCTGACGCAGTTTATATATTTACTTAATGTGCAAACTATTCATGATCTATATAGTACAATAAGTAGGCTCT
Organism: Lithophaga nigra; assembly: GCA_028566555.1. Classification (NCBI taxonomy): domain Eukaryota; kingdom Metazoa; phylum Mollusca; class Bivalvia; order Mytilida; family Mytilidae; genus Lithophaga; species Lithophaga nigra. The sequence goes on along the minus strand of JAOXYJ010617584.1, from coordinate 8,345 downwards.
GCTCGATTTTGTTTTGTTTTATTATACGATATTAATTTAATTTGAATTACAAGTCAAAATTAGATCAAGAATTTTTAATTTTACTATAATTTAATATTCAATCTGTTTGTAGAGATTGTCAGTAATTTTCAATTTATACTTATTGGGGTAGGTACAAATGTAACCAGACTGGCTTCAGCCAAATAAAGAATTTTTGTCATAAGCACGGTATGTCCAATGTAATGGTACCTGTCGTTTTAAAACATTAGAAACAGTAAAGTATGTGATACTACTCAGTTTTGCATCCAGAGCGTGGATTGGATTGCTGGGGTTTATTATCACTTTGAGCAATTTTTCAGCTATATCCCGACCACCAGACTTGGGAAGGAAATACCGGAGAGCTGTCAAACTTCCGACCTTCTTAGCTGTCTGGTGGATACTGGAGCTAGTAGGACTCGACCAGTTATGTTAAGCTTTTGGCATTGAGTCTGCGACTTAACTACTCCGCGTCCTAGGTCCTCTATTATTATTTTAAACAGATGGTGGGAATTTCCGATTGCCTGTTCGGTGGTTATCAAAAAGAAAATGAAATAAACATTTGAAGAATCAGAAGTTTAATTTGTTGTTACTTCATATGTTCTATGAATAGTGGACCTTTACTGGTATAGATTTCATATCGCCAATCATTTTGATTTATTGTGCTGTTAGGACAAAGGCAAAAGAAAGGCATTATCCTCTAAATTTATTTGCCATGCAACACGAAATGGAGCTAATATACAAATATACAAGAAAAAAATCTGGTGCATTTAATACAACTACATGTACCTAATGTGCACATCATATTGCTTCGCATGCACTTGGCATTACTTGGTACGACTGTAAATATCTTTCAGGAGTCTATTCGAGCGACACAGGAAATTTTGGACTTCCAGCAATCAATTAACTGTCGGCCTTAATTTCATGCCAAAGACTAAGCTTTTTATAGGTCATACGTAACTTATTTTCAAGTCTGCATGTAGTTTTATCAAAAGTACATCGTATTATCAAATTATATTGTTGGACTTATTGTTGAGATTCATTGTCACTTTCAACAATTTTTTCAATTATACCGTGGCTTTCAGACATACTAGGGGAGGAAAGTCTGGACATCTGTCCAGCTGATCTATTGAATCCTTCGGCTTTGCATGTTTCTGGAGACTCAATAGATGAAAGAGGTCAGGAGGACTCGAAACCGCGACAGCAATGTTAGACTTATGGTAACGAGTCAGAAAACTTAACCACTCGTCCACCCGGGCCGCCTCGAATTACATTGTCCTGGAAAATATAACAACTATATATATATATGAAATGGAAGGCTCATAAAACCATATAAAACATATCGTTTTCATTACACTTATGACATTATGTCCACTTAATTATACATATCCAATACTGAAACGTATTTACTATAGTTTCTACGGTACAAAAGTGATAGTAATATTCCAAAAGTATGTGAAGAGAGATAACTCAAAAGGAAATTCATTTCTAAATTGTTCGAGAGTTATTGATCTGTTCAGATTATTTGAAAGGTATTATAAACATATACGTAATGATTTAGGAAAAAAGACGGTTTTCCACTGTGAGCCAAACTACAGACATAGATCTATTTTCACTAAAATAGTATGAGAAAATTACCGGAGTATACTAAATCATATACCCAGTGGACAGGACAAGAGCATTGTCAACAAAGAATTAAACAGAAGCGAGGGAGAGAAGACAGACACAACAACAAAAAATAACGCTAGATGAGATTAAACTTATTTTATTGCTATTTTAATAAAAGAATCGAACACAATTATTAAAACTCACAAATGCCCTCAATATAATTTTTCATACGTTAGCAACATTCATATTATTCATGTATTTATCATGATCGAGACTGTGCCTGTGGTTGGGTGATCGAAGACTCAATTCATGACTTTTTAAATGTAATCTTATAGGCTAAAGAGAAACTTCGAAACGCCTTAAACTTTCTCTATAAAGTATACATTGAAACGCTACTCTTTTGGAAATAATGCCTTATCCCACGAATTAAGTTCCTGAATTTTCAAAACAGCTCTGTGGTATGTAACTCTTCAAAGTGCATTAATCACAATTTCTTTCTTTCTTTCTTTCTTTTTTCTTGTTCTTTTTCGTTATTTATTACTTTATTTCATCCTGAAAATTCCTTGTCTGGTGTTTGTATTTTCTGATACTGAAACTGGTAACGACTACGATACTGTAACATATCCGTATTCATTTTAAGTAATAAAGAAATGCAAATAGTACCATTCTTACATATTAATCAGCATTGGTGATACAGACATCCCATAATGCTTCACTAGCTCATAATGTCGACCATAAAATTTCCAAAGTCATGACATTAATATAACCTTGACATAACCTTGACTGAGTATTTTCTGTTGTAATAATTCTCTGTTTAGAAAGTCGCTATTATGGACACTAGCCCTAGAGTAGCGGATCAACTGTGAAGTGTAGATTCAAAACATCGACGCAATGGTATATTACTACTAAGAAAAGGAACGTAGTTATCACGCTTGTCGTACAGTGTTGCTCTTACCGTCCTTCCATGTCCATAGAAAAGTATTAAGTAGAACGCGCCGTTAGATATGTCTGTAGTGTATTTAACTAGGCTCTTTGGGATTGATGAGATGCATGTTATCATTCAAACAATTGTAGCTAAATAAAAATGATTTGGATAACTTTTTTCTGCTTTCTTTGACAATCATACATGTATGAAGAAAAGTATAGGTCGGCCAGGAGTAGTTCACAGTAAGTGCAATTGGAATACAAATTGGCTTCTTTGACGACTACCTAGACTGTCATACTGTAGCGTCAAACCGGATAAAATATCTTTGTTTTTTAGTTTGCGCCTAAAAATAAAGATGTGCTGTATATCAACCTAATTTCTTATAGTTGGTCCTATGACGATAATAATAGATGTGTATTGGTCCCTAAAATGCGTTGTAATATTTTTTGGTTTTATCTGTTAACAAAATGAGAAATTTTTATTGGTATTCTTCATCTGATTATCTATACTCCATTAAGTTACAACTTAAGGCTACAACCTTAAAAATCAATATTTATACTCGGCCAGACTCTTTTAAATTGCATTATAGAATATTTGTATTGCAAGATCAGTCCTTTCCCGACACATTTATTTCTGAGACATATAAGGGAATTTTCTCCGAAGTAAAAGGTAGAAACTTCTTTATTAAAACAAGAAAATCAGTCCCTTCTTCGCCAAGGTAGAATTTTATATTTATGTCGAGTTAAACTTTTAATTAATGCTTATTGAGACACGTAAACAGACTGACTTAGCAAATTAAAGAACTCTTGTAAGCAAGATATGAAATCACCATTCCCGGTGAGAGGCTGGTGATTTCTAAATTTGAACAGTGTAGAAACCATCACACAATTCAACCGGTTAGGATGACATAAAATAACAGTCAGTCAGATTTAGGTCGTGCTTTGAAATCATCTATTAGGGTGAGAATAAAATTAAACAATCAGCAAAACACACAGCCGCAGTGAAAAAGTAAAGGAAAAAATTCTCTGGGACCTGGTCTTAGATAACTGTTCCAAACAATGTTTTTATTAATTACATTGTTTACATTTTAATTTTAACTCAAATTCATTTTTCAAGAGGCCATTCGGAAAACAGCGTTTTTTTCTTTCAGTTTTGTCGCCAGAATTTCTATGTGTGTCTGGTATTTTTTTATGTAAATCATATCCATTACATTCGAACCTTTCCTAATTTGGTAGTACTCTCTGCTGTATTAATAATTAAGCATCACCTGCCAAAATGCTACATTTTAATCACCTCTCATCAGCTTTCACAGTGAATTAATATTAAACGTAAAATATTGACGAAGATATTATGATTACAAGGACATAAATTAAACGTGAGCATTTATAGGTAGTTAAATGAACATGATGCATTTTAATGTATCTAAATTTAAATTTTATACCATAAATAGATAAAAATGCATGAACTGTATCACAAATAGTAGGTCCAGTTCGATTTTTTTTATTTTACGACAGCAATAAAATTTGGTAATTTACTGCTTTATATGTTATTATGAAACATATTTTAACAATTTACCTGTACTTACATGCATGTAATTTAAATTACAAGTCACAACTAGATTTAGTACTATATTTTTACAACTATTTAATGTTTTCAAACGTATCTTTTAACTCAATACATTCGTAATTATAACGATCAATTTCTTGAGCGATTTAAAAATCTTTCTAAAGGAAATTTGTGTGCATTAATCAGACTTTCCGTATCAAAATATTAATCGAAAACTGTCCTTCGTTGTACATGTTTGCGGTATACAGACAAAACTAACCAGTTCTGCATTGATCATGTTGATACACACAATTGAAATAAACAGTAATTAATCGCAAATGTGAAGTTGCGTAGGACATCTCCATTTCTGTCGATATCATATGGAGATATTAGCACATTTAGATAAATCTGTAGTGTCTTTAATTTCAAGCATCTTGGGGATGGATGAGGTGAAAGTTGCCATTCAAGCGACTGCTGTATCTATAATCGGAAATTGAAATTACAAACCTGGGCTACATTTTCTCTTTTTTCAGCTATCACTGAATAAAATCTGCCTTGTATAAATACACACACACAAGACGGCCAGGAGTGGTTTACAGTTAGGTGCCCATCAGAATACGATTGTCTGTTTGAAACCTCGTACGCTTATACTTTTACAGGCCTTATTTCGACTAATATTCCAGACTCTTCTAATACATGTAATGACAATATATTACGTAATAGAACATTTATATTACGAGTTCAGTCCGTTCCTACCACTTCAATTTCTACAACATATCAGGGAATAATTCACGATATAATTTTCTCCAAAGTTAAAGTAGAATTCTCTTCATAAAATCAAGAAAAACAATCCCTTGTGACCGGATTTTAACATGAAAAACTCCACGGGTGCCACTAGTGGAGCAAGAGATGCTTACCCTTCAAGATACCTGATCTCACTCCCAGTTTTTAGCGGCGTTCATGTTGCTCTCTCTTTAGTTGTCAGTGTTATTTTTTGTGGATCGATTTTTATCTATGTCTTTGATTGGTCATATTGTTGTCTGTCCTTTTCCTAATTACAGGTTCTGATTGCACCTTTAGTATCTTTTCAAACTTTCCTTATTCACCAAACAGAAATTTAATATTCACGTAGAACTTAACATAATCTTCGGTAATTTTCAATTTGTACTTATTGGACTATGTAACCAGACTGACAACAGCAAATTAATAAAATTCTGTTAGTAGGATATGAAATGACCAGGCTGGTGATTTCAAAATTTGATCACTGTAGAAACTAAATACACAACTAATTAGGTTGATATAAATTATCCGACCTTCTTTCTTTATTTATGACTTACCACCGTATGTGACTTGTTACCGGATTTTAACAGGAGCAACACGACGGGTGTCACTAGTGGTGCAGGAGATGCTTACCCTTCCGGAGCACCTGATCTCACCCCCGGTTTTAGTGGGGTTCGTATTGCTCTGTCTTTAGTTTTCAGTGTTATGTTTTGTAGTCATTGTTTGTCTTTGTGTCTATGTTTGGCCAAACGTTGTTTGTTCTTTTTTTTATTTACGGGTTTGGTATTTTCGAACTTTACTTAAAGATTACACATATTGAAGTTATACCTTTCCTGTATTTGTAATTTTCTTTTTGTTTATATTCACAACAAACCTGTATTGTGACGTCACGGAGTTCCATCTAAAGTACATTTGGTATCACATGTACATATATACATGTGATACAAGGTTTTGTATCACAAAGGTTGTATCGCCTAGATTTTGTACTGTATTTTAAGGAATACATATATAATTTCATGTCAGAGAAAATTCGTGAAAGCATTTCCACATTTCCGCAAATTCTATTTCATCAATGATGCTAGTAGCCAAAGGTTGGAAATCAATCACCATTTCAATATTTGGAACAACTTTGTTGTGTTTCATGCCCACTTGTTTTTATTTATACGAAGCAGAATTTACCCAAGACATTGTGGTAAAGGGGGAAATAGCTAGAATATATGCATTCTATATGGTCCCAAAATAATAAACACTACTTGCCCATTTCCTAGTCAACTGAAAATCACAAAGAAAAATGAAATGCAAGTTCAGGTTCAACTTTCCTCATTTTTTTCTTCTTTTTGTTGTTTTATTTTTGACATTGTCCTCATGGCAAAGTTAAATCTTAGACATGGTAAAAATCATTGTTCGACTAGCTTACAAAACATAACTTTTCATAGGGTATACGCTTCATGTGGCAAGTTGAAACTATTGGAACTTTCTTGATAAAGATATGTTATCATGCAACCCTCCAGAACATGCTTATTTACAAACCAGACCATGACTATGTATCATGTTCCACATAAAGTGATTACAATGTTAGTAACTTCATACTCACATGATGAATGGCATGAATATTGCGACAGTCCTTCGCTTTGCATTTACAGCATTTCAACGTCTAAAACATAAAACACGAGAGATTTGTTCAAAAAAGGGGTTGTATATATATATAACCGTTGTACTGATTTGATCAATTTTATTGATGTGCTTTATCCAAAGCAAACATGCCATGCTTCATCGGTCTTGGTTATTTTTAACATTGGAGTTTAGTTCTCAGATACTGAATAACCTGCAACCATGTAATTTAGAGAGGGTATGCTTCTAGTTAGTTTGTCAGCACTCCACTTAATATAGACCACCATAACCTATTTCACGCGTCAGTGACTGGATTCTGATTCACCGGGCTGCATATTCATTATTCTGTGGCTTCTAATATTACGGCATTGCTTGCAGTGTCAATAAGGGAAATGAGGCAAACTTAGTAATCGTTATTTACATCTGTTTCTCGAAATTGACAAAGATGGGCGACTGAAAACTAGAATCTACGACAAACGTGATGATTTCAATTTCCCTATCGTGAATTTCCCATTCCTCAGTAGCAACATACCTTCTGGCATACGGCGTATATGTATCTCAGTAGATACGATATCGCTAGAGCATCCTCTCTATATTAGGTCTTCACTAACAGAAGTGTATTTCTAACAAAAAACTACTCCTTCAAGGATATCAGGAAGAACGATTGAAATCAACACTCCGTAAGTTCTATGGTCGTCATCACGAGTTGGTTGACCATTATAATGTAACAATATCTCAACTTGCTACAAATCTGTTTACCTTTTGCTAGTTTTAGTAATTCGTCGTCTCATTTTACCTACCAGAGATGACTTATTTATGGCCATGACTTTTTATTGAACATAAGTTTTTCGCATGACGGGTGATGCATGCATAGCAGGAGACGCTTACCCTGTCGACGCACCCAGTCTAACTCCTTATCGAGTTCACGCGATCACGTCCTATTCGTTTCTCAGTATTGTGTATTCCTAAGGATTTTATGAGTCTGGAATTTCGGTATTCTACGCTTCCTTGTACTTTACACTATGTTTGACTAAATTAAGCATAAAGTATAACATCAAGAAAATAAAAAATCATATTCTGCCTTATTATTACAAAGTATATGTTGATATGTTCCCGGATCACTTCTTTGTAAATAGATTTATTCACTTAATGAGAGACTTTTTATTATTATGAAAATAAATTCTACTTTGTTGTCATCACAACTGCGCAAAAAAAGAAACACATACTGACTTTCAAACTGGCCGAAATTTTAATTTTGATTACATGTAAAATATGCTGCACTCAGTGGTAGCATCAAACAACGGGTAGATGCAATTGACTGCAAACTGTGAGCACCACAATGCCCATGACAGCCATGTTTGTCGTCAATCAGCATGAAAAAAATATTTTGTAATTAAAAGGTCATCCAATAGATTATTTCCACAAAATAACAATTCATTTGGGCTTGTAGATTCAGAGTTGAAGATTTTTGATATATTTCAGCCAGTGAGATAAAATGTGGACCTTGTTATTTTGATTACAAACTGAACACTACATTGCCCATGACAGTCATGTTCGTAATCGATCAGCACGGAAACAACTTATTTCCTAAGGGGCATCCTGAAATTATAAATTGGACCGATATGTGACGCGTCGGCAATAATAATGATAACAAATTAGACAGAAATTATATCAACTGACCAAAATTGATTGAATCTATGTAATTAGGTTAAGTTTGCTTGCATGTCTACGGTAAACAAAACAACACTAGAGAGGAGTAAATTGAGGATACCCAAACTGGACTTGTCTTTTCTGTATTGAAATTGTGCAAAAATGTGACATGTTTACACTTATTCTTAACACTAGAAGTCGAGATGATGAG
>JAOXYJ010616474.1:0-14246 GCA_028566555.1 Lithophaga nigra | reverse complement strand
GGCAGGGATATCGGATATAATTCTGAAAGATCATATAAGGACCATTGCTGCCTAGTTTGGTTCAAATTGGCCCATTGGTTTCAGAGAAAAAGTTTGAAACATGAAAAATTAACGACGGACGACAGACGACGGACGCCAAGTAATGGCAATAGCTCACATGGTCCTTCGGACCAGGTGAGCTAAAAATGATCGAATAATTCATCAATCTAAGGTGGTAAAGTAGGAAGAAATAGGATAAAGAGGGGAAGTAGTAAGAAAAGCAATGCTTATTTTTACTATTGTAATAATGAGATAAAGCCTTTTTCAGATATATTTTTAAAAATTTGTGCTTGTTGGAAATTTTATCATCATTTTCATAGAGGTAGCATCAAACTGCATACTGAACCGTGATACTCTCGAGGACTAACTGTAAACTAGCAGTGACATCGATCCACACGGATGTGGTAGTAATACGTTATAAAAAACACGAAATTAATTTGACGTATTTCAACTATATTCACATTTCAAGAAATTGTGTCTCATCTCTGGTACCAAATTCTGAAGAACAACAAATAATCAAAAATAATCATGGAAAGTACAGCCAATAGCAGATAAAGATGACTTTGCATGACAGAGATAAAACCAAAACACGCTTGCTTCGATGAAGTAAAAAACAGAAACAGCTGTCTGCTGGTCACAATTTAATAACGATAGTTTTTGAATTTCTTAATTTGAAACTGTTTGTCAATTTCATTCTGCTCATTTTTTTCCCTGAAAAGCCGTAACCAGATGTATTTCATACTGTCTGAAGTGCTTTTATTCATGTGATTTTAATTTTTTAAATTCCTTTCCTCCGATCTCAGTAACCCAATTTAGTATTTTATGTAAAGACAAATGAATGATGTTCATGTGTCTAAATCTTTATGAATTTACTACATCTACTTGAAAAAAGATACAATTCTTTTTTTCATCTATTAATTACAGGTTGTACGGATTCAAAAGCAACAAGATGTATTTCCAAGCCTGTCGATTTCAACAGAACCTTTAATTCAACAAATAATGATTCAATTTCCATATTGTATTTCAAGCAAAATAGTTATCATGGTAAAAATGTACTCACCTAACGTCATAACCTAACATGCGGCAGATCACAGCTGCATCAGACTCGTCAAAACCGTCACTACATACTGTTCCCCACTGATTGTTGTGAAATACTTCTACTCTTCCCTCAGAAGGATTGGCACCATTCTGAAGTCTGACTTTTGTTCCTATTTGTGTGTGCATGAAACAAATAAAATGCCCAGCTACATACATATTTTGATTGATAGATAAATGGCAAGTGACTTTCAAATAGTATCTGTCAGTGATACTCGTTTATGCAAACAAAATATCGTTATACTATTGAAAAAGGTATCTGTGAAAATGGATGTAAAGTTCGATTAAAAGATGTTTATATTGAAAATGTGATAATTATCAACTTTGATTTTTTTTATACCCAGTTCGACTATTTTGATCCTCTTATTCTTTTGAAATTTTTTCGTTTACAGGTATATATCACGAGTACCGTATTAAAAATATAAGTATGTCCTATTGCTGCAAGTTATGAAAAAAAAAATTCTGTCAATATAGTCTATGTTTATTCATTTACATGTGGTGGGATATAACTAAATATGAGAAACACAGTCAGTGGACAGAAGTATTCATCACCTTCGATTTTTCACTGTACATTTTATATAAAACATTTTTTCCAAAAAATTCTTCTGAAGTTGTTTCATATCTAATTTCAATGAAATTTTCACTAGGAAACGCAGAAATTCAGACAGTAATATTGTATATTTAGACATAATTTTTTGCCTTTACGTTTTAAAGAATCCATGATTTAAACAGAAAGATTAATTTTTTACCTCACAATTCCTTATATAAGCAATTGAAATTATTACTTCAAAGGAGTAGGTTCACAAAGGGTCTTAAATGGCCCTCAAATATGGTAAAATTTAAGATTTCGATAAATACATAATTAATGACTGAAAAAATTAATTCTAGATGATATTAAATACAAAAAAGGTACTTGTCGGCACGTGATTTTACTGGCGACGTCACAATGACGTCACAGTCCTAGGTAACAAAGGAAAAATCTAGCTTTTTACAAATTTTCGCATATTTTTACCCAGTTTTTCTTTGAGAAAACGTTGGACACATTCCTCCACCAAAATTATTCTTGATTAAAAATGTTTCTCTCATCGAAATGCATCTTTTTATTCTAGAATATTTTTGGTCGAAGAGTATGGACAATGGCTTCTAGTAGAAAAGTGTTCAAAATTAGTTGAAGGTAAAATTGTAATCTGACCTTAGTTTAGAAGGTCATTTTACTATAACAAGTGAAAAATATGCTCATATTTTGTATTATTAAAAGTTGATGTTTAAAAGGTCAAAAACATCTGCATTGGTGTGTAATTAGCTGATTAGATTATATGATTTTTAGGGCCGAAATGTGCCCTTTGTGGTCCTACTCATTTCAATTCTGTTTTGTAAGAAGTAACAGTATCATACCATAGTTCTAGTGTCATAAATCCATTAAGGGATATACAAATCCGAGAGAAATGACACAGGGAATCACATGAACTCAAAAAAAAAAGAAAGCCGAGAGACCGGGTGCGTCGACAGAATAAGCGTCTCCTGCTATGCAGGCATCCCCCGTCATGTGACTTATAGATCATAAATTCTTTCCAATCTAAATAAAAAAAATTCTCCATATTAACTAAGAAACTATATAAATTTCTGTGTTTAGTAGGAAAGTCATTCAAATCGGACAAGAAATGGTTTCAGGAATTTTTTTAATAGAATCTTACTAGTGTATATAAATTAAATTGACAGTTTTATCTTACTAGTGTGGTATGTAATAAATTACACCATTGTTATCAAGTACGCACTGCATCTTAATCCTACGTCATTTCCACTAGAACAATTGAAATCATTCCACTTTGATATACATTCTGATATATCAGATTCGTCTTGCGAACAGTTGATACCATATCTTATCATGGTGCGTTCAGCTGATCCGAAACAATTTCCGCAAATTTCTGGATAGCTGCCAAAAGCAATAAAGACGCTGCTTTAAAACATGGTTTATGCTTAACATATTTTTAAGGTTTAAACTTTGATCAACAGCATAATTCCTGGGAAATAAACAAAAAAGTTACAGTACATACACATAAACTTACTTAAATCTGGAAAAAGGTGAACAGACGTGCTTGGAAAATAAATTTGATGTTTTACATACATCATTATATATCCATCGCTCTGGGTCTGCCATTCTTATTTGTTATTTTCTAGCAATTTCTACATGCATGTAACTACATTATTATTGAAACAGCAGATGATTGTCTGTCGTTTTTCGTACCACAGGACTTACTTCTGGAAGTTTTGGAGTTACTGTTATTTGTTTAATTTATCAATGTTTTTAATTTCTTCGGAATTATTTACTTTCTCTTTCCGTCCTCACGAAAGTTGAATAATGAACTTTAAACATGCAAAATAATCTGAAGAAATGAATGGAAAAACTTGAACTTCAGTGTCAATCAATAGTCAATCAACTGTTATGAAATATTCGTATACTCATGCAGCATGGATCGTAATAAAATTTAAAAATGCATTGACCTCTCCTTGGCGCTGCTTGGGAAGCCCTCAAAATTGAATATGATCCGAACAAGCCGGTGAAATAAAACCACTTTTCTGCCTGTTACAGCAAGGAAATAAGCTGAGTCAATGGTTAATTTTAATTTCCTTGTAACTTAATACGTTGTTATCTTTATAGTTGATATTTTAACTTACGGATTGTTGTATCCTAGCATTGAACATATAACTCTTGCATCTCTAACTTCAAAATGTTTATCACATACTGAACCCCATGTTCCATTGTGTTGTATTTCTAGTCTCCCTTCGTTTGGATATTTACCACCAACCAATTTAACATTAGTTACTGCAATGAAAATATTAACTGACTCTCGGAAACCCATTTATATTTATGAACTATTACATTTATAACTTTCGTAGCACATTAATTTTTACAGCAACACAGAGTCCAACGCTTGTTATATCACTACAGCAGAATTCTGGAAATATCTACCAAAAATCTATTTTAGGCGTTTCTTTTTCATTGCCGATTGTTATGCTGAGATCATCTTGCTTCCATTAGTGATTAATAGCAACTATTTCTATTTATTTCTCTTACATTTTTATCTTCACTTCTTGTAATCATTTCATTTTAGATATTTTAAATTTTGTCACGTTCTGTCAATACAGCAAACATAGACCCAGTACATAAGCACTACGGGAATGGTAAATATACAGTTACTTTATCAGGTGTACCACGAGCATGAAATACCGAGTATGATATTTACTTCTCAGAGTCGGTATAAAATACCATATCAGTATTGTTTTTATCAGTAATTCGAAAACAATACAGACTAAGAGCAGTGAAAAAACTATGTTCACGACAGATCTACGTACAGTTATAAGATGCGCTAGAACAGAAAGAATGCAACGCCACTGCGACGTAATGAACTTTTCTGGTATTTATTGTATTATGTCGAGTCGATGATATTGCAATACTAGAGACAAATGGAAACTCTCATGATTAATATCATGCACTTATTTTTATCTCCCAGTATTCAGTTCTTACACTGGCATAATTTACAAAATATTAATCTATCAGCATTTTACTGTAAGATAAAACTGTATGAATGAATTTTCGATATGTCATATTCAACGCTCGGAATCTGGAACACCGATATTGCAAAGTTTCTTAGATATATTACAGTGTGTATGCAAGTAAACACATTGTACATGATAGATGTTATATACGTGTAATATTACAATCGGACTTGACGCTGACAGATAGATCTAATTATTACGTACCACAAGATATACCAACATATTTATTAGAAGAGCACGTCGAGTTTTGCCATCCTTTAATTTGGCAGTCTGCTAAATATCTTTCTGATCCAGTACAATTAATATCGTCAACAGCAATGTTATATCCTTTGTCGAACTGGCTTGAACTGAATATTTCAGGTGAACTATAAGTGAATATGAAATTACTAACAGTACACAAGAAACCAAACCAGTATTATGTTTTTATTTCTGTAGCAAATACCGCAGTAAAACTATTGATGAATTTGTTTGATAAAAATGTAAGATAGTGTAGCCTGGTGTACAACAAAATTAACCAATTAACAATACCATTAACATCTTATTATTTGCTGTGTAAAATTTCTCCATGGATCATTTTTAACTGTCGACTTTGTATATGTTCCAGACCATATGAGTATTTGCTCAAATGTACATTTTTTCACTTTCTTATTTTCGTCACTATCATACTTTGTTTTTAAATATTTGTGTACTTTATACTTTAAAGGCAAGAAGCAGAGAAAATGCCTATGGTCGAATCGTATGCGTATATACTTCTATGGGTGAGTATTTGAACTATTTCTGCATACGATGCAGACCATATGAAAAATTTTCAATATGGAATTTATTGCAGCGTGATTTTAAATTAAAATAAACATGTGAAAAACGCTTTATTGAAAATAACATGCCATTCTAGAAAACATACAAGTCTGAATAATGTGAAATGTGCAAAAAACAAAAATGTAAAATTTATCGACGAACATTTCTCTTCATGGCAAATCACAAATATATTTATTTAAAAAAAATACATGTAAAGCAGTATTTCATAGTATACGTGTATGAATCAACGGAAGTAACCCGAAGACACTAAATTGGCACTATTTGCTCGTAGGTAAATATTTTTATAAAAACGGAAAGTAATCCACTGAACATAATATGGAAATTTCAAAATAAAAATCAAACTTTAAATGTATCTTTACTCGACTTACTACACCAGCGGATCAAGATAATTTGAAAAGGGGGAGGTGGTGTTCCCGTAAAAAAAGGAGGATTGCAATTTTCGATTTTTTTCCGCCTTCGCATTTGTAATAATAGCGTTCAATGGTTTTTCAAGTAAATTTTCCAAATAAATGTGCGACATTTTACCATAAATCAACTTTCACATGAACAAAATAAATAGGGTGAGTAAAATTCATTTTACTGCAATCGGGTAAGGTTTGGCAATGCTTTATAATAAACCATGAGGCATGTACACAGTTTAATGAAAAACTACCAAGACCGTACGAATACGGTCGGACCATACACGTATATACTCATATGGTCCGGACCATACGCGTACTGTCTAAATACGCATATGGTCTGGAACATATATATTAACTGCCACGACAGTTTTCATACAGCTTTTTGTGCATATCATTGCAGGTGTTGGAAACCATTTTAATTACGTTATTGTTTCAATAATTTAATTTTAGTAAATAATTTAAGAGCAATTACATGTTTGCTAATGGCGGAATACTTATATTCTATCAAGTCGGACTTACAATTATGTCAGCTCTTGTGTAGCAAATTCTGATTTAAAACCCGACTTAATGTCATCGTGAATCCCTGGATGTCCGTAAGGTGTGCAATTGCAATCTGTTAGTCACCGAGCGTACTCAATTGTATAGTACCCTATTATTAATTTTTCTCCTAAAGTGTCACAAAAACACATTGTAGAACACATCATGGCATTAAGTAAACAAATATTACTTATCGATTCTAACTGGCCGTTAATTCTTTAATGATTGCTTGGTAAACTTCCTGTTCCATACATTACATAGAAAAAAAAACATGGAAGTTGTACTGACGGAGGTTACTATTAATATAAGTTCTACGAAAAAAAAAGAACTGAGCCTGAATACGAAACTGGAACAGTTGTGCATTGTTATCACCGAATGTATATTTACACTAAAAAATATGTTGCACCAAGGTAACCTGTTTCCATTGCAGTATTTCCTTTAGACAGCAATGGGCATTTCAGACGTTTTGTGTTTCAATTATCAGGGTTTAAATACATTATAATATCAACTGTTTCAGGCATAAACCTACCTATAAAAGTGTAGGTACCTGCATATTATCAAATTATGAATAATTACGCATATGGATAGCCCAGCGAACGACAAATAACCATTCCGTCCTGTTTGTCAAAAGTTTGGTCGCATACTCGACCCCATTTGCCATTGTGAAGTACTTCAATCACCCCCTCACTCGGTTTTGAACCACCATATAAACGCATAGGTATACCTAAAATGGAAAAGGAACAAATATCAAAAAGTATATGGTGAATAGGTTACGCAATGCTTAATGCTTCATTGTCTTTGAAATAGAATTTTACCAAACAGTATTTAAGCTCAAGGGTATCAACATTCCTCGGGTCCGAAATTGTGGAAAATAAGGATGAAAAACCTAGTATTTGACCTTTGCTGTTACTCAATGCACAATGTAAGTACCTCTCTATGCTGTTACTCAATGCACAATGTAAGTACCTCTCTATCTAAGGATCAGGCAGATACTGGCACATCACCAGAAATTAATGATATTCAACATTTTCCCGTAGATCGGTTTTTTATCATACAGAAATATTCAAATTGAGGAATTTCCCTTTAAAAGTCAAATATTTTAACGAAAAATTCTTAAGAACTAGAGGCTTATCTGATCCTCTGTCGCTCACCTGACTAAAATCAACCTATCATTTTCTTCATTGCAAATTTCTGTCTTCATAAAACTAGAAATTGCACTTCAGAAGTGGTTCACTTAAGAATTATTTCCGCTAAGTTTGTTTCAAACTGACATAACAGTTTCTTTGAAAATTTAATTTTCATTTTGGGTTATATTTTGTTTAAGTAACAACGACTTTTTGTTTATTGGACAGGTAAGGGACCAATCGACTGTAGAAGATTGGTTAGAGGACCATACAAGTCCTATAGTTACAAGGATTTTTATTTCATTTGATTAATTAAATCTAAAGAACATTTTCAAAAATATTGATGTGTCGTCGTATATCTATTTTTAGAAAACAGTATCATTTTGGTTTGCAGGTCGGCCATTCAAGGATCATTCCTGTTATTCTCTCTTCAAATGTGCCTAGCATTTCCAGAAATGAAGATTTTTATGAGATATTTCGATCATATTTTCTGTTTTTAGCAATATCGGCCAAATTGAATTAACAAGCAGACTCATCGAATATAATTTGACAAAGGACCGCAACAGAACTATATGAATCATTGGGTCATATTTAGCTCTGTGGTTCTGAAGAAAACGTTTTTAAATAAATTTAGCATGAAATTACTGCTTATTTGCATAATCAGCCATGTGGGTCTTCTGCGCGTGTACTCAAACTTTCAGGTTCAATTTGAAAAAGGACCATCACGGACTACATGCATCAGTTATGGTTGTATTTTGTCCATTGGTTCTGAAGGAGAGGGTTTACAAAAATAAGTTATCTTTGTTACGAAGGCCATCTTCGTCAGTGATTGGGGGCCATCGGATATCTTTGTGAAAGAGGAACATTCAAGGAACATCCCTGTCACAACTGAACAGGCAGATTCAGGGGATAGATTTTAAGTCCCTTATTTCCGTCATATTTCCTATTTTTATTACAACAGCCAGTTTGGCTAGAAGCCCGGCTCATTGAATACAATTTTATAAGAGACCTACATGTGCTAGATTTTGTTCCTGTCACAAAATGTTGAGTTTTGATTTGTTCTTTGTACTTTCACAGAAAATAATGTATGTAGGACAAATACAATGTACGTACATTGTCGGAGAACACAACAGTTATTTTGCATTCGCCACGAAACAGTCATAAATGCTCGGTAAACCTCACATTTATACTGTTTCTAAGGTTAATGAAAAATAAATTATATATTTTCTGCCAATGTTCGTATATTATCTATGTTTACTTACATGTATTTACATAGTATGATGTGTATACTTTACAAAGATTTATTGCTTATTTTTCGGACATAGCATTGTTTTTGCAAGAAGGATTTGATATCCAGATTTGACACAGAAAGTACCACCAAAACCATTTAAGGCTTTACATGTAAGTGAGAAATATGTACAACTTAAAAATCGACAATAAAATAAAACAAATCTAGACTTTGTTGGAGTACTCTGTTGTTTTCTCTCGATCTCTGCATTTTTTTTAATTCAGTTTTTCAAAATCCCTATTTAACAATGTTAGCTACATGGTTTAATATTAAATTTAAATATATGTAGAGATTAGTCCGCTTCATAAAATATGAGTAAAATAAATTACATACTGGCCTATTTTGAATACCGTCATAAATTTGAAGATAATATACTATATGTTTTGCCTTGAATGCAATAAGCATATATTACTTTATTAAAATGAAAATTTAATTTTACGCAATTATATCCCATTTTCATGACAATTTTTTTTCTAATGTTTCATTCAATCTCCAAATATTTTTGGTCACAATAAGCAAACCAATTAGTATTTGCATACCAGCAAAGAATGCAATATGTATAGAATAAAACTTCAGTTGTTAAACGATCAGTGTTTTTGCAGCTCAACCAGAACCAATCAAACTAAAAAATAAGCTTAAATACTTACAGTTATGAAGCATACCAATCAAGTTCTAGAAATTAACTACAAATTTTAGTTTTATATGTTTTATGTGTTTTGCTTTCTAATTTGAATTATGATCACAAACTGTAACGCAAATATACTTTGGTGATATATAAAGTGATACAGCAAGACGGACAATCCAAGAGAATCAACTTACTGCATTTTATACCAACGGTATGAGAGTTCGCACAACCATTCGGATTCCATCCTTGAAAATTACAAAGAGAGATGTCAGATTCTGTTCCGATACAATGAAGATCATCTCTAATCATTGGAGTGGCGCTTGATCCGAAACTGATGATTTCTGCATTTCTGTAAAGCGACAATACGACTTTATGTTAATTTAAACAAATAAAAAGTTTGTTAAAATATAAAGCTTCTAAAAAGATATGATATCTGCTAAAATGAAGCAAGTAAATTAATAAGCGCTCCTTTCAGTGAAACTAGACTCTCCCCTGTGCCTGTATCGCTCACTTGGTTCCAAACTGACCAATTCCAAGTCATTTTCAAGAAGAAAACTTTCAAGTGCATTTTACATTAGGTTCCAATGTTAAAACATGTTGCAAGATGGAGGCCATCCTGAAATTTCAACCTGCATCCAAAACACAGTTTTGGTAAAGAATTTTCCAATGACCAATTATGGTCATGTTTGGCTTCAATTGTCATAGTTTTTTCCAAGAAGAAGATCTTCAAGTGTGTTTCCAATAGAGGCCTATGTTAAACTATGTTCCATGGTGGCAGCATTTTTTTTGGAATTCCAACTGGCATCAGAAATATACTTTCAGCAAAGTACCTTCCAATAAACATTTATGGATATGTTCAACTGTTTAAGTTGTTTCCTAGAAGATGATCATTAAGTATATTTCCAATATGGTTCAGTGTAAAACTATGTTCCACGGTGACGGCTACCTTGGAATTCCGGTTGGCATCAAGAACACAGTCGTTGCAAAAAACCTTCCAATGAACATCTATGGATATGTTTAATCATAGTCATAATCGTTTCTAAGAAGATCTTCAAGTGTATTTCCCTTGGAAAAACTGTCCGCATTAGGATACGATAGTGGTTGGAAGCACTTCGTCAATGTAACGCTGGTGTAAACGTACCCTTGATGACAACAAGGGATGTTTTACGGTTGAATATGGCACTCCAGACCATTACTATGTCATTATTCCAAAGATCATTCTCCCTAATGCGCATCAGCGTATTGTTCACCTCCGTACGCCTATCACTGTAGTGGAGATGAAATCGTTAAAACATAACGGATGTCTAAAGTTCATAAGCCTATTTCTGAAATTGTCCTGGCCATAGAAAACGATGGGTGTCAGCATGTCTCCAATGAAAGGTCTATGTACATGTAATCCGATGTTACGCAAAGTCCATCGTGCTATGGTTGCACCATTGGGTACTGTAAAAGTATTAATTTTCGCTGGTTCTAATTTTAGCGGGAATCTGAACTTGGACATTTTCACTGATCTGAGGATCTTCCAGTGATACCAATATAAAAATAACTATTTCGCAGGTATCGTTAATCGCGGAAAATTAGCGAAAAATGTTTACACCGCAAAAATGAATATTTTAACAGTACATGTATACTAGGAATGCCAATGGTTCTGTGAGCTATTTGGACCACCGTCTGGAAGTGATCTAATATGCTTGAGGTGAATGCATCAGCTGTTACGCTGTCTCTCAGAACGTAGTGGTAACTTATAGCCCTTATTTTCTACAAAAAGGTCGACATTGCAAATTGCATCCTCACCTAGACACTCGTACTGCAAACATCATGTCGATGAAAGTCTTGGGATTTACATATTAACAAATGGACGTTATTCTGAACATTTCAACTCTTAGACAAGTCTTTCAAACATCACCTTATAAATACAACTACAGCATGAATTTGGACCAATATCGGAGTCGTCATGCTTGCTAGTCAGTGTGTTATGTGTTTAAGAAGAACATGCGGATCATTATCGGTGAAACATGTCATTCAATTCTAAACGTTTTGTCAAAAAGAATTAACTGTTAGATGGGTAATGTTAGTTTACCACATGTTTAATGAAAGGATACAACAGCTCCCGTGCGAAACTTGTGCATATTATATATGCTCAGCTGGCAAAGCTTTAGGTATACGTTGATATGGTTTCTTCTATGTGTTTTAGTATGAAGACTTGAATAAAATATTTTGAAGCAACGGTTAAACGCGTATTCTATAGTATATTTTTTCTTTCATCTGACAGCGCTCAAACGAGACAATTTTGAGGCTTTAGCCAAATTTTCATTTCAGTCCATTTTTGGTATATCTGAAAACAATAAGGAGATAATAACGTATTTTAAAACATGGGCAACAAACCAATATTTTTGCAATTTTTTATTGTCTGTAATTTTGATATATTTCAACACATCTCCTTATCTTTCTTTTTCACATTTGAAACTAACGTATAGAAAAAGATTAGCCAACTGGATCAAACTCGGTTTTCAGGGTTTCATGGTTCGTTTGCCGAAAAATCTCCTTTAAAACTAGATGATTGTAGTGTTCTTCAACAAACTGAAAACACTCATTAATTAGCAAGATTCATAACATCCTTTATAAGACAACATTGACGTTGTGGGAAACACAGTCTTTTCCCAATATTTTTTAGAAATATTAAAAGTCCTCGCTTCGGTGGGAGATCGCAGAGTCATTAATCTTTGGTTAAATAAATGAAAGTATTTCTTCGACAATAGAGGTACAACACAGCAAAGAGTCCGTAAGTACGAGAAAACGTTAATATTGTGTAATGGGATCATGTAAGAGAGTCAACAGATATTTCAATTCTACATAACGGTAGCAACATATTGGTCCTTAAGAATATGAATATTGTCAAAACCATTTTTAAAGATAAGTCGTACTACTACATAGAGAAATTTTTAGTGTCTCTAAATGCACATACCTTTCGTAATATCCCAACATTCGGCATACAACGTCAGCTTCCCTCTGATCAAATGTATCTAAACACATAGTCCCCCACTGCCCTTTATATTTCACTTCTAACCGCCCGTTGGCTAGACTGCTACCAGCAACTAATCGTACTTGTGTTCCTATCATAGAAATATGCATGTCAGATCTCGTTGTTTGAAGTGAAGTGAAATTAAAGTAAAAAAAAACCCTTATCGGTCTATTTAATTCTTACTGAAAGCCGTTGCTCCCCGAAATTACTCCTCCTATTTTCGCCGCGATCAAAGCCTGCCATAACAACTGTTTTGAATTATCAGCTTTTTTGAAATATTAATTCTGCTTTTCTTTCTGTTAAACTGATGTTATAAATAGATCTTTCGCATATTAGGAACTACTAAAGAACCCGCAAGAAAATTTACGCCAGTTAAATATGTATATGCCGATATGTATTTCCCTGTCCTTTGTTTCAGCTAAGATTACTTCACTTTTTATTTTAAATGGAACAGTAATTAAGGCAGAATACTTCTAGTATTTACTGAACATAGTCTTATAATTTTGAAATGTACATTGTACACCATGACCATACTTACTGCATGAAACAGCTATTGTTGCATTGTCAGAGCAATTGTGAACACCCCACGATTTCTTGCAATGCTCTATGTCTTCCTCAGAACCTGAACATTGAACGTTGTACATGACGTATTTCTCATTTCCATTTTTCCGTTTTGGTATTTTGTATATATCAGTGTACCTAGGAAGAAATAATACAACATTTTCATAGAATAATGTATAATGACAGATGATTTTGATCAACAAATCTTTCTATATTTAACATATCTTTTGCTTACTCCTAATTGTGAGAAAAACGGATCGAAATTTGTCAATTCCCATGTATTATTTGTAAATTGAGAAATACTCCTCAGCTTTTACTTATTCCGAATACTGATTGCAGTATTTCCTTTTACGCAATGAAAACAATGAATAATTGCTCCGTAAATAACAAATAGTACTTATAAACATTAATGCTTATCCTGCATAAACAAAGCAAATATATTAATAAGAGTGACAATTTATTTACTATAATGTTCCCTTTTCAAAGGAAATTTATAGCGTTTAGTTCTTGGTATTGGTGTTTTTTTTCATTGGATTACATCTAACTTAATGAAGAATATACTATTCTACTTAAACACTTGTGGTTTCATTGATGAAACAAAATGTAAATTTCCCTGATTTCCAGTGATTTTGTTGATAAAGCAATAGGAAGTAAAATGTATAGACATTTCCAAAGAGCCTCAGAAATTTATCTTTCATTGATTTCATACTCAGCTATTGTCCAAACATTTTCACTTGAACGGGCGGAGTTAACCTTCTCATTTGCATACAGATAAGTCTATTATGAAATGTGTAATGCAGGAAGATTTACGTTTCATTCATAACTCTGATTTCTAATCACCTGTAATCAATTTCATAAATACGACTATATATACACCTGGTTGATTACCCCGGGATATTTGAAAAAGACTTCACAGAAACTATTTTAGCATTAGAAAAATGACTTAATTATTTGAATGTTGATTATTATTAAAATATACAATATTACGCTAATCATTTCCCACCAATTCGAAGATTTATTACACCTTATTCCCTCCCCTCTCCCCCAAAAACAAACAAACAATAAAAGGTAATTTAAAAATCGGTTCATAGAAAACACAACGATTTCTGCAAATATTAAAAGAAAAAATATTACTTGCAAAAGTTGTATATATAGATTATGCTAAATTCTAAAATGAAAG
>JAOXYJ010616473.1:0-23646 GCA_028566555.1 Lithophaga nigra | reverse complement strand
ACAACCTTTTCGATGTTGTTTTGTTTTCCACATTTTCAGGCCTCGAACACAACTGACGAGACATTGTTTGTCGAAATGCGCATATTGTGCACTAAATTTGGTATCATAGATTGTTATCAAACCTAACCCTGACGCTTTCTGCAGCTCTATATTAACCTAACCTTATCTATAATTGTATCAAACCCTGATCCTATCTATAGATCTATATCAAACTTAACCCTATCTTTAACTTTATTTCAAATCTAACCCTTACCATCTCTTTAGCTATATATCAAGCCTAACCCTAATCCTATTTGAAACCTAAAGTTTATCCCGTCTATAACCTAACCCTAACTCAATCTATAACACTATAAAACCCTATCTGTAAGTCCGCATCAAATCTAAATATAACCTCATCTATGACCTTGCATCAAACCTAAATCTATTCCTTTCCATAACTGTATATCAAAATTAACCCCAACCCTATATATACCGCTATATCAAGCCTAACCCTAACCCCTTTCTGCATCTCTATATGAACGCAATTCACACTCTTTATAACTCTATATCAAACCTACCACTAACCCTACTTTTAACTCTATATCAAATTCAACACTAACCCTAAATCTACCATCTATAACTGTATATCAAACCTAACCCTAGTCTACCTTTACCTCAATATCACACCTAACTATCACCTACCTTTAACTCTATATCAAACTAACACTAACCCTAACCCTATCTATAACTCTATCAAACCTAAGCCTAAAGTTACCTTCTATAACTGTATATCGAACCTAACCCAAACCCTACCTTTAACTCTTCTTCAAACTCAACACTAACCTTATCTATAACTCTATATCAAACCTAACTCTAACCCTACCTTTTCCTCTTTTGAAACCTAACCATAACCACACCTTTAACTTTATATCAAACCTAACACTATCTATAACTCTATATCAAAATTAACCCTAATCCTACCTTCAACTCTATACCAAACCCAACACTAACCCCAACCCTATCTATAACTCTATATTAAACTTAACCCTACCTTTAACTCTATATCAAACCTAACACAAACCCTTTAACTATCTATAACTTTATATATAACCTAGTCCCAACCTAACCCTAACCCTATCTATAACTCTACATCAAACCTAACCCTAACCCTACCTTGTATACCTCTATATTAAACCTAACGCTAACTCTAACCCTTCCTTCACCTCTGTATCAAACCTTACTCTTACCCTAGCTTCAGCTCTATACCAAACCTAACACAAACTCCAATAACCTTCACGTCTATATCAAGCTTTAATTTTACCCTACCTTCAATTCTATACCAAACCCAACACTAACCCCATCCCTATAACTCTATAATAAACTTAACCCTAACCCTAATTTAAACTCTATATCAAACCTAACACAAACCATTTAACTATCTATATAACCTACTCTTAACCTAACCTAACCTAACCCTACCTTTACCTCTGTATCAAACCTGACCATAACCCTACCCTTAACTCTATATCATACCTAACACTAACCCTAACCCTATCTATAACTCTATCAAACCTAACCCCAACCCTACCTTCTATAACGTTTTATCAAACCCAACCCTTACCTTTCCTTTACTTCTATATCAAACCTTACCCTAACCCTACCTTTAACTCTATATCAAACCTAACACTATCTTTTACCCTATCTCTAACGTTATCTCGAGTCCTAATCCTACCTTTAACTCTATATCAAACCTAACACTAACCCTAACTCTATCTATACCCCTATCAAACCTAACCCTAACCCTACCTTCTATAACTCTATATCAAACCTAACACAAACTCTAATTTACCTCTATATTAAACCTAACTCTCACCCTACCTTTAACCCTATATCAAACCTAAAACTAACCCAACCGTATCTATAGCTTTTTATCACACCTAGCCCTAACCCTACCTTTAAATCTATATCAAACCTAACACTAACCCTAACCCTACCTATTACTCTATATCAAGCCTTACCCTTACCCTATTTTTAATTCTTTATCAAACCTAACACTAACCCTAACCCTATCTATAACTCTACATCAAACCTAACCCTAAACTTACCTTTAACTCTATATCAAACCTAAACCAAACCCTACTTATATTCTATATCAAACCTAACTCTCACCCTACCTTTTACTCTATACCAAACCTAACACTAACCCTAACCTTATCTATAACTCTATCAAACCTAACCCTTACCCTACGTTAACTTCTATATCAAAACTTACCCTACCTTTCAAACCTAAAGTAACCCTAACCTCATCTTTAACTCTATATCAAACTTTACCCTAACCCTACATTTAATTCTATATCAAACCTAACACTAACCGTAAACCTATCTATAACTCTATATCAAACCTTACCCTGTCCCTATTTTTAACTCTATATTAAGCCTAACACTAACCCTGACCCTATCTATAGTTCTTCATCAAACCTAACACTAACTCTACACCTATCTATAACTCTATATCTAACCCAACCCCAACTCCTGTCTATAGTTTCATATCAAACCTAATCATATACAACCCTATCTATAATTCTATATCAAACCTAACCCTAACTCCTGTCTATAGTTCTATATCATACCTAATCCTAACCCTACCTA
Organism: Lithophaga nigra; assembly: GCA_028566555.1. NCBI lineage: Eukaryota > Metazoa > Mollusca > Bivalvia > Mytilida > Mytilidae > Lithophaga > Lithophaga nigra. The sequence continues at coordinate 21,018 of JAOXYJ010616473.1, read as the reverse complement.
TAAGTGTATTTAAAATCTAACCTTAATCCCATGTGCAACTTTATATAAAGCCTATCCCTTACCATTTCTAAAATTTTGTTACAAACCTTAACCTAACAGTTTCTATTACCCCCTGTCAAATCTAACCCTTACCCTATCCATTTCAACTCGAACTGTCACTTCATATCAAACCTAACCCTAACCTTATTTATTACTCTGTATTAACCGTAACCCTATCTGTAGCTCTAAATGAACCTAATCCTAATCTATGGGGTGCGTTCGGATATCCACCTATGGGTTATCCACAGGTGAATAACTGGCAATCCATGAATTACCCAAAGATTGTTATGGGTTACCTGTGGTTATCTATAGGTTAGCATAAATGATTTAATGTACAACCTTATGTACCCATGGCTAGGGAAAGAATGTAGATTATTAGAGAATGGCGTCACTTCGACAGAAAAGGAAACTGATGCTATTGTTATGTTTTAATCAGATGCAAATGGAAACGCTTGCATTGTTCCAGCAAGTTTATAGAAAAAATTCCAATAACTTGTTATCTTTTTTGAACGAAGAAAGACGTGAACATGTTCCAAAGGTTGTAGATTATTATTCCCACACAATTCCAAGATTTACCGCTATCGACTTTAAATCCCATTTTCGGCTCAGCAGGACATCATTTGAGGCTACCTTAAACAAAATACATCATGTTAGAGATATCCATACCTCACAACCAGGCCGCGAAATTGATGTTAGGAAAAGTTTGTTGATGTTTTTGTGGTATATAGGTAGGTATTCTATAATGTATTCCATCTAAAATTTGGGAAGCATCCAAATTATGAGTTTCTGTGAACGACACAAAAAAATCATACAGGGAGTCTCTGCACATGTAGATAAATTTTATATGAGCAGATAATCTAATCTATTAATGGACATTTGTGGACATTAAAAAATCAGTTTCTCTAGTAAGAAATACTCCACCATGGATTTTTGCGCCCACTCCTAACCTTTATAACATATTTACGTACGTTCCCATACAACCCATTGATAAATTTCTTGCGCATATCCATAAAAAAATCTTTCCTTAGATTATTTGCGCAGGTTTACATCTGCAGAAATTCCTAATATCGATTTTGTGCCCCTTGGACAGGAACTACGAATTAAACTCAAATTAAAATCTACCAGTGGCTGAATTGGTTATATTAACGTCCTACGTAGAATATTGGACGTAATCATAGCCGGAAGGATGAGATATCCTTTTCTGAAGTATACTTATATTGATGGGCTACTTCATCATATAAAGAACTGATTGGAGACATGCGAAATACTCAACGACGGTTATTCGTGGTACAAAAAGTGTGTGTCATCAGTACCACTTAAATACGCGTTGTCGTACCTCAGATGGTATGCAGAACATTTTAGGCACATTTAGTGATAGAAAAAAAAATCGAATAAATGAAACATGCAGTTCTGTAAACGACAGGTTTCAAAGGCGTTTGACTCAATTGATTGTATAGTTTTTATCATAAATGAAGGATTAGGTTAATACCTATTCCCCCATCTCCCCCCTCCCAAAAAAAAAAACATGGATCAAGGATTTCCAAATTACATATGAACTTCGCAATCGTGGTCGTTTAGAAAACCGGCAAACACTTGGAAGGAATACATGGACAATCGAAGAAAATGTGTAGCTACGGCTGCCCAAAGGTCACAAATAATGAATTAGACTTTTGGCTTAAGGTCTTAGTGTGCGACGTTGCGATATACATGTATAACAGATTCAAAATCTGATGTACTATCGGCATATCAGCCACATCAGGCATGAAAAGATCTAGGCTTCACTTGTTGGCTGAAAAAAAAAAAAAAAAAAACATTACTGAAGAAGGCAAATCCTAGACAAACTAAACGCAATTGTACCTCGCAAAAAAAAGAAGAAATTTTGCGAAAACAAAACAAAACGAAACAAACCAAAGAGAAAAACAGAAAGACGTTACAGTAATACAGTTAATACACCAAAATATCACACATTTTTCTATGGCAACGGCAGGCATTTTCTATGGTAACGGCAATAGGTTTGAAGAAAGAATTTAGTGGACATCTTGGAATACAAATGAATGTTCAGGAGAAGTTTCACTGAAACTCTACGATTGAAAAGCTGATAGGATAATGTCCGTTTTCATGATAACGGTAGCATAAAGTGGAAACCTAAAACATTTGCTTTTACAGTTTTGTTCCTTATTTCTTTGAAATCGGATAAGAAACAACTTCAGGAGATTTTTTTGAAAAAAATGTAGTTTTATATGAAATCTATAGTAAATGAAAGCTCCGCCCACGGAGCATGATACGGCCGCAGACCCCTTTTTAAACAAGTGTTAAGTTTTGTGAAACAAAACATGTCTCCTACAGTTTGAAATGTTTCGAAATTTCAGGTTTCGTGTAAATGATGCAATCATATAAATCTGATGAAACAGGTTATAATGACGGAAAAAATTTCTGAAATATGAATAATTTAATGGGAATCAACTTCACAGATCAGTCAAGGTCTTTTTTTCTGGAGTTATCTCTTTTTGTTAAAGAAACAAAATTGCGTCGAAATCAGTTAAAAAATACGAACTTCCTATATTTTGCCATAATTGCAATTTGGCCCCTTTGACCCTATATATCTCAAAAACCGTACAATTTACGTAAAAATCTGTTAACACAGTACTGAAAGGTCTTGACATAGGGAATCCAATGAAAAACTGCTTCAAAATATGATCCAAAATAAAAAATATTATAAACCCCTTTGGCCCCCTTTTTTTTTTTGGTTTTTTTTTTGTTGGAAAAACAGTAATCACCAGAAACCCTACCATCAACCTTAAACTGTATTGCAACATCAAAATCAAGAAACAAAACTGCATCAGAATCAGTTAAAAAAATTTAAAAAATCCCTATATTTGCGAAAATTGAAATTTGGCCCCTTTTATCCCTTATATCTCGGAAACCGTAAGATTTTCATAAAATTCGGTGAAATTTTGCAGAAAGGGCTTGTCACAGGGAATCCATTGAAGAAAACTACATCAAAATATGATCAAAAATAAGAAATCAACATAAAAAAAATTTTAAAAAGTCCTTTTTGGCCCCCTTTTCACAAAGCGGTAGGGGCCAGAACCCCATTATCGAACTTCGCCTTTATTTTGTGTCAAGAAACATTGTGTTCCAATATGAAAAGAATCGGCCTTCGGAAACAAAAGTTAGAGCACGAAAACCAACTGTCTACAGACGACGAAAGACCCATACCATAACACGTCCGCAAAAAATTTGCTTCCGTATAAAAATCGAAGATGACAAATGTTCATGTCCACTGACTGTATATAAACAAAAGAAAGCCCGAATAATGAATTTTCCTGTGAAGTTTCTTTGAAATTATACCAGTAGTTAATAGTATCGAGAAAACCGGCTGATAAGTTAGGGGAGAAGAAAAAAAAATCATAATAAGAAACAGAGCAAAAACAATAAGCCTCCGGAAACTTCGTTTGGGAGACTTAAAAACCAAATTAGTCACCATTAGAAAACAATTCCATTCAAAGCTACACAGCCGGAGGTACCAGAGTAACCCATACTTTACCTAAAGGTGAATTTCATAAACAAACATGTATTTGGGTAACCTCAAATTTTGCAAAGGTCACCCAAAATTCAGGTCAATTATATGCCCTTGGGTGGCAAATCTTACCCATACCTTCATGAGTGGGTAAAGCACGGGTAGGTTTCGTTGGTAATGAATCAAAATGGCGTCTCTTGGTTTGGAATCTTTAGATGTGCAATGAGGTCTTGAATTTTGGATTTGAGGATCGGGTCCATTAAGTAGCCAGAAATGATCAAAATAGTTTTGACGCGCCTGTTTTTGTGCTTTATTTTGATTTAAAATTGTTGTTTATAATCTGCAAATTTGCAATAAGGTCTTGGAATTTCAGTTTGAGGGTCAGGGGCCTTTTTAGAGGCAAAATGCTCGCATTTTAAAAATTAGCTAGCGATATGAAATAGTGGCTACTTTTGGGTTTTTTATTTTTGTTTTTGTCTCGCCTGCGACGTAGTCGCTGAAGGCGAGACACAGGGATTGCTTTTCCTATGGCGGCATTCATTAAAAGGTGTATATCTCAGGAACTGCTTTACCTAGGTTAACCAAATTTGGTTCACAGATACCTTATGATGTGTAGTTGTTAGTCAGCAACATATCACCTGATCTTGACCTCTATGTCATGGTCCAGTGAGCATGTCAGGCTTTTGTGATTAGGTCAGTTTCTTGGTAATCACTCGAGATAGGTCTACTACTACTAAGTGGTGTATGAATTGATCTTAATGGGTACATGTCAGTTTGACATTTATATGATTAAAAATATTTGTGTTGCTGGTGTTAGCATTCAAGGGAACCAAAAGTGCTGTTATGATTATTGTTATTTGATATACTATGTTTTTTTATTTGTGTAATTGTATCAGTCTATTGATTAATCCAGTACTCAGTAAACGAGGGGTTTTTTTTGCTACAAATAGACCACCTATTTACCTGTCCAGAGTTTAAAGACTGAGTGATCACCAGTGTCCTTGAACTTTAACCTTGATCAAGGTCAAAATGTCAAAGGTTAAGTTCATATTCAAAAATGCTTAATTTTTTCATTCTTCAACTGTCTTAAAATGTATTCTTTCTCTACAAATGGGCTTTTTAGCATTTAATAATAAAATTTCAAAACTTTTCAGGCATGTGATGTTGTAGTGGAGATGGGTTGCGGAGTAATTATAGGTATTTAGTGCGGAGATAGTTCTCGTTTCTGACAGCCTTAGTATAATTTTTCATTTTGTTTTTGTTATTTGTTGTAATTAGTTATTGGTACTGGTAATATTTCTTCTTTTTTTCTGGAATAGGTAACATGGAGTGTTTCAGATCAATGGCAGACAGGTTTGGAGTTTCAAAGAGTACATTACATGCAGCTGTCAAGTTCATTTCTAATATTATTGTCAGTAAAATTTTACCAGTCGTGATTCAGTGGCCAAGAGGGAATCGATTGCAAGAGGTTTCAGATGGCTTTTCAGAATGCTCAGCTTTACATGGCGTTATTGGGGCAATTGATGGAACCCACATTGAAATAAAATGCCCAAAAGATCACAAGGAAGCCTATTTTAACAGAAAAAAATTTCCATCTCTTGTTTTGCTTGCGGTCTGTGACGCAAGGTTAAACTTCACATATGTATTTACTGGATGCCCAGGAAGTTCACACGACGCAGGTGTTTTCCGGCAAACTCCTTTATTTCGTGACGGTCAAATTATTGTACCTCAAGGAATGTACATTATTGGAGATTCTGCATTTCCACTGCTTCGTTGGCTTATTACGCCATTTAGAGATAATGGAAATTTAAGTCAAGAACAAATTAAATTTAATAAAATTTTGAGTCGAGCAAGGCAAGTTATAGAAAGGAGCTTTGGGTTCTTGAAAGGGAGATTTAGACGTCTCATTAAACTAGATGCATCGGACATGAAAATTCTAGTCGAAACAATTTTGTCTGCATGTGCTCTGCATAATATATGTCTCGCAAACGATGACGAGATGTTCGATTTGAATAATATTGAAGTAATCGAAGCCCCACAGCAGCAATTAAATGTACTAGATGATCGTCAGGGTGTGGACATTCGTAGAGAAATAATGCGAAACTTGTAAATTAAATGTGCTTCTGCGTTGTTAATATCATATATTCAGATATTGAAAAGGAAAACGTTCTGCACTCTATGATTTAGACATGTTTGTTTTCTTGCATTTGCCTAGATTGCTATTTTCTAAAAGTATACCTGTATTAGTTTTCTCTGATTTCCGAAGCAGCGAACTATAGGCCGTTCATCGTGTAATTGCATGAGACAATATCTACAGAGAATAAGAATTTTTATTGTTAGTTAACTGTGAACAATGCGTATGCAGTTGAAAATTGGCAGGATGGAGCAGATAGGATTTGTGCACTCTCCATTTTGATTATTTTTCTTAGGGAGTAATTACAGTTGTTTAGCGCGAGGAAATGATAGAAAAACAGTCGCATCAAACAAACACAAGATGAAAAGTATATTGCAGTAAGTCAGATACATTATTTATATTATAATTCAATAAAATACATTAAGTTATACCCCGTGTAAAACTCTTAATCTCAGATTTACTTGCAATACCGTTAGTAGGAATAGCAGATGCTAAATGCTTTGAAGTGGAAGACTCGCTTCCAAGTAAATGTAGTTCATCCATTCCGTAATCATTTCTGCATGCGCATCTTTTAGACGGTTAATTACATCAGGTAAAATGTCTGATCTTTCATCAGAACTTTATTTTGTGTTTTCGTCTTTCATAAGTGGCTGTACACCCATTGAAGGCAAATTATAGAAGAAAATCTTTACTTACATCTTTATCATCAGAACTGTTGATTTCAGAATCATACTTGATTTAGATTCTAGCATGAGAAGAGGATCTACAGCGCTTGCAATTAACCGACTTGGGATTTGTAGTGATACGGCATCTTTGACAAATATTTTGTCGAGCGAGGACAATTGTTTTGTCGAATAAAATTGAATCCAAAGGTCTAAAATTATCATTGATAGTCGTATATCCATAAACACCCTCTCTTTCACACAGTTTGAGTCTTTTTAACTTAAATACTTGTTCCTAGCGGTTTTCTAGTAGATGATCAAATATATTTGAAAAGTAACAGTTGTTGTAAATTGGCAATAATAACAAGCATAAGTATTTGAGTTGCCGTCAGTGGTGCTGAAAATAACAATTAACGACTACATACAACTTTCAGTGCAAATTTGGTCATATTTTTGTTATATATATATCATATAAATGGTACTATAACTGTCTGTAGTATCCCAGTATCCGAATTTTGCACATTGGAGCACACTGGCTTAATTTGGCAACGACTTCAGCTGATAGTGGGAATACTTAACCTTATAGAGCATCCTTTGTATCTCTCAGTGAAATGTCAAGATATTATTCAACCTTTTCGTTTTGCATTTGTTGCGTTCTATTTTGTTCCTCCTTTTGATTGTTTCGCTACTGGTAGACTTATATTTCCAAAGCAATGCCCGCAGATAATTAATCAAAGCACTGTCATTCTTGTAGTCGTGTTTCTTTCTTGATTGAATTCTTTTTCAACTTTCAGGTATATGGCCAGTTCACCCATGCCTTATCTGGAACCAACAGATTAGTCTATTAAGCTCAAGTTTTACGTAATCTGCAAATCAGAATCTCCTCGAGCTATATCTGTGTTGCGAACAAAACGATCAATGACATTTATTTGAATATGTAAAAAGCTAAGAGGAATTTCTTGGATTGGTCTACCTCTTCACAGACGATTAAATGTCACATAGATATAAAGCTGAAAGGCACCATAAAATATCTCATAATAATATGTTGTTACTGTGTTAGTATTAATAATTCGGCGAATCCACCCTGTGAAAATTTGGAAAGTTCATACTTAATCTTGATTTACAGAACTGTTAAAATAGTGTGAAGTATAGTTCCTAAGTTTAAATTTAGCGCCAAAAGAACTATAGTAAACATTATTCCGCCGCTGAAGCAGGAAACGGAAGTTGCGATGATGAATCGGGAATGTCTGAAATCTAAATTCTTGTGACAACAAAAGTCGTTTGTTTCTCTAATGAGAAACACGACTAAAAACTGGTTATTTGTGATATGTAACATCAATATCTGATGTGACTGTTATGAAATAATATCTTGGGATCAATGATTAGGGGACATTTTACCATTTGGAAGGCATTGCACTCGTCCGTGTTTAGTTAGCGACGAAGATTAAACATGGATGAATGGATTGCAAAGTAGTTGTAAAAATCATCTGATAAAATTACATAACCAGGAGCAGCGTTCCACTGTATAAAATCAACTGAAAATGCTCCGAAGAAAGTGGTTGTATACATATACAGCAGATGATGACATTTACTATATTCCACGCAACTTAAATTTATCATGGTGCTGCTGCGAGATTCGTCGCCTTCTTTAATTTGTCAGCATAATTTAATTCTAAAACTGTTTGTATCAATTTTAAGATATACATATATGCATGTATGTAAAGAAATACAAGAGGTGGGTGCAATCGCAAAATTGCACATACCGTACTCAGTTTTGTGGCACATACTGTTTTACACGGAATATAAGATATGACATGTTGCATTACTTCTACGTTCTGACTCCGTAACAATTCTTTATAGGTCTTTTTAGAACTAAGTTCCATTGTTTCAACCAGATTGCATTTTTTTATTTTCATGTCGAAATAATCCGGAAAAAGAAGGAAACGATTAGAAGACTAATTAGTATACTCAAATTTTACAGATGGCAGGAGACAACACCAATGAAACTTAAAACAAAACAAAAGTCCACGGATCAAAAACAACATAAACTCAGTCAACAACACACAATTTTAGAAGTGAACCACACAAGGATCGGTTCAGTGGAAAGTGGACCACACAAAGATCATCCCTGTAATGTACAGTTTAAATGGGCTCGGTAGTTTCAGAGAAGATTTTTACACATTTTTTCCCAATAGGGTCCTGTATTACAGTACATTTTATGGTGGCAGCCATCTTGGATGCCGGACACAACTGTGAATTGAATCAGCCAAGGACCATCTCTGTCGTATTCTGTTTACACACACTGCCTATAGGATCCTATGATTGGTTTAAAAGAGCCCAATTGTTTCAGAGGAGAAGCTGCTTTACACATATTTACCAGTAGGGTCCTATGCTAAATTATGACGCATAGCAACGACTATATGTACTTTTTCTTTATTTCATTTACATCAGTAGTTCAGAAGAAGATTTTTAAGTTCATATATTGTAAAATTACCACTAAAGTTCATACATGGCTAATCAGACATAATTCTGAAAGAGGACCACCAAGAGACTATTTGTACCAGGTTTTGTTCCATCTGGTTTATTTCATACAAATCTTACCAGATTTCCTAGATCTGGATGGAAAACTGAACAGGAGGTAACTGCAACAAATAAAAAATCTAGACTTCACATCTTTATTGTGTGTACAAGCATCCCGTACAGTTTTAATTTCTAGTATCAATACAGGAGGATAATTTACACTTTATTCGGACGGACGGACAGACAGGGGTAAAGCAATATTCAACTTTTCATGCCCAGGATATTAACATCTTGGTACTGGCCGTTTTAAGACTTTATCTTGGCTCAGCTGAAAGCTCTTTTTAACCGACAAATAACTTCAACAGAACTTCACAGAATTTTCAATGGAGCCTGTTTGTGACGATAGGGTTATTTATATTCTCGAATTTGTTAAAGTGTGAATTGGTTATTATGTTTGGTATGTTTCGGCGATTTCATTTTTTTTTTCAGTTTATTCCGTGCTTCGTTTTCATGTATTGATTTAAAGGTACCAAGAAGAACTGATGGAAACTATCAGTCATGATTAAGGAAACCTTCGTAACTTGATGCCGACATTGTAGGATGAAGTGTCGACTTCTCTGCTTCTGCAGTATAAATATTTAGTATATCTTAAGAAACTCTTCTGAATCACATGTATTGAAGAACAAAAAACAAAGTTACACGTAAAAGTCCAAATATATAATCAAACAAACAATAAAACAAAGACGTACACAACTCGTATTCCAACGACAGTGAGACTATTGCTCCGAGATGTCAGTATCTCCAGAAAAGTGATGGACATGACGATGACAAAACAATACCTAAATAAAGACATAACCAACGCAAAAGAAATAATTAAACTCAGAAAAAAATACATTGAAACAAAAAATAACATAAGCGTATCCTGAACAAAAGAAAAATAAGTTGAAAAACGAAAAGAAAGAATCTTGAAACAAGTTAATAGTATGCATATCTGACTGACAATCACTTCTCTCTATATATATATTGACTGTTTGTACCCATAGAGTATTAGGCAGTACAAGAACCAATGTTCTCTATGTACTTCAGAAAGAGATTTTTTTTAAATCAATGTATTTCAAATTATGAATCCTTAGTCGCGACAGAATTATTATGTTCGACAAACAGAAAATACGGATAATTTGAATGAAATGTTTTGTTAAGCGGTTTAGAGCTCATACATTTTTGCTGTCAGCCAAAGCAAAACTAAAACCTACGTTTCCTGTAACTCGAAATACCTTTGAAACTGTACCCACGGAAAACTTGAAATTATTATCAAATTAGACAGGTTTTTTTTGTTTGTTTGCATTATTCTGGCCTAAATTTTCTTCGATCACGTTCTGAAGTACGTGGGAAAATATTATGCTCTACAATTTATCTATAATTTTTTCCATAATTGCGTTGTTCTTATCAAACATTTTACCTAATGTATCAATAAATTCTCTATCTCTTTCAACAATAAAATCTTTCAGTTCGTCTATCATTCTTTTTTTACCGCGTGGTTGTTTACATCCCTTATCAGATTTGGATGCATCTACATTTAAGATTTCTGGATTGTCTTGTTCCTCGTGGTCTGGCTCTTCTATAACCCCTGTACTGGACCCTGCGGTCAGTACAGGGGTTATAGAAGGGTCTCTGCCAAGAATTTCATCCATTTCCTTTTCAAATTGAAAAGGCTTAGGGCGTTTGTTGCCCGTCTGGTTAATCTGGCGTTTGTAAGATTTGTACGCTTTTTTCAAAGTGCACCATTTTTCTCTGCACTGATCTGCTTTTGCATTCCTCAACATAGCTTCATTAAATTTCATAGCGATTTCTCTCCACAGTGGTTTTTTGTTGAATGCTATTTCTAGTTTGCTGTTGTATTCTAGAATTAATTGTAACAGATACTTAGTTTCACGCGGCGCCCATTCAAACCTTGTACTATTATTTGTATTAGAACTCAGTATGTCTTGCATGTCAACAGTGGAGTCCTCATCTTCACTGTCTGAGCGGTTACCACAACTCAAACTTGGTGATGATAATGTTGGAATAGTTGCTGAGTTCTGGCTTGAACTAACTGTCCAAGTCCTTCTAGGTAGTTTACGCGGTGGAGATTTAGAACAGCCAGGCATAGGTAACTTGCTCGATCTGATGGACGACGATGTCTTTGGTGATAGTGTTGAAGCTGCTGCACATGGTTGAGATCCTGAACTTTCTTGCGTTAAAGTGCCTGACAAAACATCCGTTGTTCTAACTGTTGGTGACCGAACGGATAACCTTTTATTTTCATTAAACATTTTATTCATAATATCCGATGGTGTTCCAAATTGCAAAAAAATTGGGTCTTTTGGCAGTGGAGCATTTTCAGGAACTAGCTGGCGAACTATCTCTGTTACTTCATTAATGTCTAAGAAAAAGACAACTAAATAGAATAAATAACTGAAAATAAAATAAGAAAAACATAAATTAAAGAATATAAATAACATAAATAAATAAAATAAAATAAATAAACAAACAAGAGCCGTATCCCCTGACTGCGTAGTAAACATGACCCCTTTCAATAGCGTTAAAACAGGTTTCATGTTCGAATAATACCTTTGTTATAACGTTCTCGAATAATACCTACAGCCTGTAACAGAGAAGTGATCGAATTAGTTTTTCGGTATCGTTGAACTTTTTATTGCCGGTTACAAAGTCGACCGTTCTTATGTAAACAACTTTTTGACAAAAAATGTAAGTTACAAAAGAAATATTCACACAAGGAGAAGATTTTTTTCTGCTTAAGTGATAATACTTCCTAACATAGGAGTCAAAAATTTTGTTTCATAGTCATTTACTTTATACTCATTTATCTACTCTTTTTTATCAAAGATTATTTTCTATTTTCTTGACACAATTTTGCAAAACAATATGATTATACGGAAAATTTCGTCAGTGCTAAGATTTATTACATCAAAATGTACATGACAGAAGAGAATATGTATAACGTGGGTTGGGATGAGTTGTTGGGGTTTATCGTCACTTTCAGCAATTTTTCAGCTACATCGAGATTACCAGACTTGTTGGGCAGGAAAGCCCCGACAGCTATCAAGTTAACCGGTGAGACCCCCGACCTTGGGTAGATGTCTGAAAACCGTAAACATGAAGCTGGGTGAGCGGGCTCGAACCTATGACAGCGGTGTTAGACTGGTGGTAACTGGGTAATGAATCAGCGACCTTAACCACTCAACCATCCAGGACCACAGGGGCTGAAAATAGCAGTATTCCAAGTCAGGTCCGGGACTTTCCTGGCATTTTAGGCACGTCCGAGGAAAATCTACTCAGGTCCCATAATTGACCAAAATATTTTGTAATCTTTATCTCACTTACTGTATCAGGACATTTATTTTTGGGAACAAACATATATTTAAAAAGACTCATCGTGATACGGTGACCGTGTACAAGATCCGGATCGGGGATTGAAATATTCAACAAGTGACTGAAGTCTGTCGATTGTAGGAGGGTCCGCCTGAAAATTTGCTAAGTCAGACCTCGGACTTCCCCTATTTTCAGCCCCTGGACCTCTATATATATTACGAACTACAAAATCATTGTTGACTTTGCCGTTTCGTTGATTAGTTCGTTAGTGTTTAAAGCTGCCTTCAGCAATGTGCCATTCGTTACGAAAACATTTTATATGATTCAATTCAAATGTATAAAAGTCTTTTTAAAAATGAAAATTTGATTGAAATGTTTCAAAACAGGTGTTTTCTTGACGTATTTCTCTTTCTACTCCTTGAAATGTTGCATTTTGGTGATGTATGAATAAAGGCGAAACTACGACAAAGTTAAAACGAAAACGACTTCTGTGTTTTGCTTTTGCTTTGTCAATTGACTTATGTTCTTGTCTTCCTGCCATCGTGATTTTGCAAATAAAATGACACCCAACATCTACGCATCCCAATTCACATGGACCCGACACTAATCTAGTGTTTCGGCGGCTTTAAGTGGGATGGTACTAAATGTATTATATAATACATGTATTTAATATATTAAAATAAGGTGCAATTTTGCAAAAAACATGTAATTTCATGCTTAAAATTGGCCCGCCTCATCAGGGATCTCCAATATATAAAAATGTTTTATTTCAACTTCCCAAAGTTAGGATATCTCCTAAATTTTTATATTTTTTGTATGCAATGATCGGCAGTTCATTGAATACTTCATTGCAGTCTGCATCAAAGCTCAGTAACTTGATTCCAGTATTTTAAGATGTGTTTCTTTATTTTTCGTAAGCATGGATTATATTTCGTGCTAAGTACTAATGGAATATTTTCCCCCTTAGCTTTCTTTCTTTGTCTGAGGAAGGACGATCGCTGAACTGATAATGCTTCGTTAATTTTTTTATCAATTTCCTGCTGTTGGTATCCCCTGCTGGTTAGTTTGTTTTTTAATACATCAAATATATTTTTTAATTTATTGATATTGTTTGTATTTCTAATGTGCCGTATGGCCTCTCCTTTTATAAATCCTCTGAAAACGTGAGGACTGTGACAGCTTTCACGATGTAAATAAAGAAACGAATTTGTTACTTTAAAATGAGTTTCAAAATCCAGTATTCCAAGGCTATTAAATTTTTGGCCTTTGAAAACATTGTCATCGAGAAATGTAATTAAATTTTCCGAGATTTCATGGGTAAACTTTAATAAAGGATGGTAAGAAGTTGCGACATAAAAAAATTCGTTTATTTCTGCTTTTGTTCCATTAAATATTATAAACCCATCGCCTCTGTATCTTCCGTGAAAAAATATTTTGTCCCGATTTTCAAATCTTGAAATGATTTGGTTGTTTATCTCGTACATTAAGATATCGCAAATTTCCGGACTTGGAACAGCACCCATTGCAGTGCCTATAGTTTGCCTATATAGTTTTCCGTCAAATTCAAAAACATTGTTTTCCAAAACAATCTTAATAGGTAAACGATTGTTTCTACTGGCGGAATAGGTATTTTACTTCCCGATGTTTCAGATATTCTGTAAGCACGTTTTCATCCAATTTTGATTAATTTGTTCTTTTAAATATTCGTCTTTGTGAATACTTCAAGGGAAGTTGCAACAGATTTTCCTGTTGTAGGTTTTGAGATAAGAGGAATTATAAAATTTTACCGTTTTGCTAGGTGTACAGGATTTTTATTTCTGATCTCATATAACTGAGATGCGTTTTTTTGTTCATTGCGTTCCTATTGAAGAGACCTTTCAACAATATGACATCAGATTTTCTCTACCTATTAAGGTTTCTGAGATAAATAGGGATAGGGTCAAAAGTGGTGGAATGGGTCAGATTTCGCCTTTTCAATAGATACTCAGAAGTTTTATTTTTCATTCAATTGAGATGCTATTTTTTTTTGTATTGAATTTCTCTTGAAGAGAGTTTTCAGTAGCATGCCATCACATTAAAGAGGTCTAACGAGGGCAATTTTTTTCAACATAATTAGGGCCTAGTAACCATATTTCTTGCATCCTTTAATAAAGCATCAATTAAAGATCCTAATGAGATGCAAGAACTCCAGATTTCATTGCATTCCTTTTCAAGAGATCTTTCGGGAATATGTCATCAAATTTTCTCTAAAGTAGGGTAAAATATGGTCGAACGAACCAAATTTCGCAATTTTGCGGAAATTTATTTTGTGTAAATATGAAATCAGTGACAAGCAGATGTGTGTGTCCACACGTTTTTTTTTGTTTAGCTGAGTTCAGTTGTTTTCTTTTGTTGACTTGTTGCGGTCGTATCATATGCTGTGTATGCGTAGGTCTTTATTTTGCCGATTGGTATTATTTACTTTCAGATCTATAGGTTGTCCACTTCCTGTTTGTCGACTTCTTTTGCCATACGCATGTCATAAATTATTAACAAAAAGATGTTATTTTAGACAGTAATGCCGAAAATTTCAGTCGAGAGGCCAGTCCAACCCTCTGAACCCTAAATTCATGGGGCTCAATCGGCGGTCTCAAACCCCTACCTCGTCTGTTTTATATCTGTAGGTACAGCCCCGGTAACCAAGCCTATACTTTACATCACACCACAGTAAATGTACATGTAGTACTAATTTGATTGAATTATAGTAGGCAAACAAACAGTATACTAGGTTGAGGAGTTACTGAAAGATACAAGATCCTCCGGGGTATCTTGGGTCACAAATGATCACGGAGAACTCAAAACGACTACCCGAAATTATCTGGATAGTGCCGAAAAGGAGATCCAAATTTATCCACATGCTTAAACCTTATTTGCCATAATTATACACAAAAAGTAAATATATAATGTTATTTTACAAAACTGCGCCAAAATAAATAGAAACATGATAAAATTTCACTGAAATCTTTATTACATGTATTTTTTATTTTATTTTATTTTTTTATTTATTTATTTATTTTTTTTTTGCAAAACGTTACCTGAAATCTTCTTGTGCTGAAATAAGTTTACTCGAAATCTGCACAAATGCAGAACACTAATTTCGATTTTTTTTGGAATACACAGAAGTTAATCCGAAATCTGCCCTATTGTTCTTAAACATTGATCCGCATTTGCGGTACGTCCCGTCTACCATGTAAATACAACCATGTAGAACGTTACCTTCCTGGATAAGATATCCTTTTCTCTTTCCAGATTAGAATAGATAATCCGTTATTGATAATTACAATGTGTACCTGGTCTTGGAAAAGGAATTTCTTACCCTTCGATCTGAGTACTTTAAAGCGCTCTTGATTTCATGCTCTTTGAAAGTCAGGGGATACAAACCAAAGTTAAAAATAAAATAAAATGAAATAAAACAAAATAAATAAATAAACATAGAAGTTATATGTCCCGTCTCCTTTCGAGGAAAACTTACCTACAATTTTCGTAGTCGCCCACGCGTCAAATGTAGGTCAGCTCTAGATATATATTTAGGTGGGAGATACATGTGCTAAGTCGCTTTCACAAAACTTGATAACGAAAAGTAAGTGTTAATATTTCTGATTTATTTTAAATTCTTTGAGCTTTGTGGAAATTTGTCACCACAGTATTTTTATTTGTCTGTTTAGATAGGGTTTAACACTGAAAAAATTTGAGATTATTATTGATAATCTAACATCTAATATATATATGTGTGTTTGAAGAACCTTAATTGTCAAGAAATAACTGCAGTTTTTTTTAATATTTTTTTATAGTTTTTGTGAAAAAAGATAAAATTCGGTTCACAAAATTGAACGGGATTTTCTACGCCATTTTCATTTTTTTTCCCAGCTATATCGTGGCATCCTGTTTTATTAAGGATGGAAGTCGGAGTTATCGATGAGAAATCCCGACCTTCAGCAGGAAAACTGGCAATCCTTGTCAATTAAGGTTGGAGTAGAGCACACCTTGCCCCAAGTCAGGTTCCAACTGAAAATATCGGTGTTGACACGCCGGATACATACATTAGATATGACTAACTACCTGGACCAGCCGGCCCAAACAAGCCAATTACATAAAATTACGTTTGATAATACATGTATATGTAAATATTGATGAAATTTGACCGATCGAGTGTGTCTTTCTAATTATTATCCTGTATGACTATAAGGATTAAGTTCCCCCTTTTCATTCCTATAACAGAAAAGTAAATCCACAGGATTTATTACTGAATTAATAGATGTAAAAATTCAGAAATCTGTATCCACGCAATGCTAGGACGTTACGCATAATACGCGTACCATTGGAATTTCTTATGCAATGGCTCTCTTTCAAACGAACTTAAAATAATTTTCTGAGACATAAATATATGGTGTATCGTATTAAATGATTGCTTTTCAACTGTGGATTTTAAATAATTAAAAAATTTATTGCGATATTATGTGTGCCTCTCTTGTTGGAAATACAATAAACATAGTTTTCATAGGTAAGAAAGCCATGTAATTTGTAACGGATAATTTGAAACTGATTTGCTTGAAAAAAAATAAAATTGTTAGCGAAAATCCAGGATATTTCACATAGTAACGTCATGTAATGGCCCATCCGTTTATGACAATTTTTAGGGCAAAATATGATCTTATATTCATCTATTCTGTAGAAAAATAATGTAGAAAAAAAAATCATTATAAAGGTGCGAATCAAATATATTTTTCGAATCTTAAAAATTGTCTAAACTTTGCATCTTTGATGTTTTACTGTGTAATGGGTCAAATAACATCGTTTTTTTTTCTTTTGCCGGATTTAATTCAAATTAAGTATAATTTTTCAATCTTTATGACGAGCTTCAAAACAACATGGATATACAATCATAATAGCATATCAACTTCAATTTCTAAATATTTAAAGTCTTAGAAGATGTCCCAAACGAGTCGAATTCTGTCATTTTCAGTAGTCGGCCATTTAAAGACAAGTCGAGTAAACCTCGTCTGAATCGGTGCGGTATGTTAGACTTGTCACAAAAATAAAGACAGTTTGTGTGATAAAATAGTGTAATGCATACCTTAAATAAACTATAGGATTGCATGAATACACACTTAAATGTGCATGAGCTGAATTTTCGGGAAAAGTATGATAGTAATAGAACCTGTTTAACGTTTGTTTATCATATGAATGAAAAGGGGTACTTACTCCTCAAAAGTACTGATTTAACAGCTTTTTTTAAATGATGACACTTAGTACAGTTTACCCGATACCAAAACATTTATTTCATATTGTATAGTACAGCTCCTTAATCCCCTCCCCCCCTTATTTCGTTCCACTTATTTCACGTTGTTCTTAAAGGTGTATTAATGGTAAACTCACGGTCATGCACATATTCTAATCTCGAAAGTTGAATTAAAGCTGGTACATTCCTATTACTGACTGGGATTAAAATGGGTATAAGTTCTTCTTTGAGACCAGCTTGGTCAGATATGGTCATGCTTTCGGCCATCATTCCACGTGTTGTCAGACCCAAGGGTGGATAAAATGTTTTATTTTTTAGCTTGGGTGAACCCAGGGTTATAAAGGTCAACCAAAGTACACTTGTCTTCCAATTTTCTAACCCAGAGGTGACCCAAGGTTATACATGAACGACCCAAAGTTACCTGTGGATAACTTCAGGCATCCAAAGAACGATATCCGAACGCACCCATTTCAAATCTAACTTTACCCTGACTCATATCAAACCAAACCTAACCATATATATAACTCTTTAACAACCCTTACCCTAACCCCGTCTGTAGCTCTACATGAACTTTATCCTTACCCTCCCTATAAGTCTTTATTAAACCTTACCCTTACCCTTTCTTTAACTCTATTTCAAACCTAATCCGAAACCTGTCTTAAACTCTACATCAAACTTAACCTTAACCCTATCTAAAACCTAACCTTAACCCCGTCTATAACTGTATCAAACTTGATCCTAACCTCTCTGCGGCTATATATGAAACCTAATCCTATCTATAGCAATATATGAAGCCTCGCCTTAACCCTATCTGTAACTGCGCATCAAACCTGAATCGAACCCTATCTATAACTTCGCATTAAACCAAGGTATAATCCTTTCCAAAAATGTATGTCAAAACTAACCTTATGCCTGTCTATAACGCCGTATCAAACCTAACCTACCTAACCCTGTCTGTATCTCTATATGAACCTAATTCTTACTCTTTCTATAACTCTTTATCAGACCTACCACTAACTCTACCTTTAACTCTTTATCAAACCTAATCATAACCCTATCTAATAATTCTATATCAAACCTAACCCTAACCCCTGTCTATAGTTCTATACCAGATCTAACCCTAACCCTACCTATAACTATATTTAAGACCTTACCTTAATCCAGTCTGTATCACACCTATCCCTTATCCTTCCTAACCTTAACCCTATTTAAAACATTAACCCCGTCTATAACTGTATCAACCTTAACCCTTACCCTGTCTGTAGCTCTACATAAACCTAATCCTTACCCTCTCTGAAACTCTATTTAAAACCTAACCTAATTAACCTGTCATAACTCTGTATTAAACCTAACCCTAACCCTAACTCCATATCAAACCTAGCCCTAACCCTATCTAAAACTTTACATCAAACCATTAAACTTAATCCTAATCCTATCTATAACTTTTATATCAAACCTAAATCTAACCCTTCCCATAACTACATATCAAACCTAAACCTACCCCTGTCTCTGTATCTATGTTGCTGAGTAATTGTTCATCTAGTGATCCTAGTGTTGCTTTCTTCTTCTCAATTGTGTCAAGTAATGAAGAGATTTCTTCTGTGTCAACATTTAACTACTCGGTGACTTCTTCAGAATTTTTGTAATAGCTGCTCCCCGCTCTTTATGATTTTAAGCGATTAACGTCCATTTTCACTCTTCTGGTCACGGCACCAAAATGTCGGATAATGGGTTGCGTTGTGTGTTACTCTAATACTCTAAATCAAGATCATAAGGCGTTGATACAAACAAAATGCGATTGCCATTACAGATTTCTATTGAGCAACATCACAATAGCGCGACGTCACAAAGTAAGCGACCGCGCCGCCAAAGGCGACGTTAAACGTTCGCGCAATTCTCAACAGAGCTATTTAAACCTAACCCTAACCCTGTCTATAACTCTGTATTAAACCTAACCCTAACTCTATATATAACTATATTAAACTAAACCATAACCCTGTCTGTAGCTCAGTTATGACAAATAGACTATCCATATCTATAATCAAACCTAACCCTAGCCCTGTCCTTCGCTCAATATGAACCTAACCATAACCCTATCTATAATTCTATATCAAACCTAAATCTAACCCAGTGTTTAACTCCTTATAAAGCCGAAATATTAAACTATATCTATAACTATAACTCTATAACTTATTATGTTATTTTGAATAACTTGTGCAAAGATCTCTTCCAGTCAGCTAGATGAAATGGTACCGGAACTGTTTTGTTGCCGTTCAGAATTTTTTTTCCCATTACGGTGAAACACTGCGGAATTTACTTCGGTGAGCCTACCTTGTTAAATGCAAGTCAGCATGGTTTTATTGTACCGACAGACATTAAATATGCCTCATACACTATGATTTGTGATCTCGTAATAAAGCGGACACATTGCTGACACTGATGATTATGGGCCTGTTAAACGCCTTTCACAGCATGGCACTCAGAGCCGATACATATCATCCCCGTATTTATTCATCAGAGATGATTGAGCTTTTGACAATGTGATATAATTCTTTCGACAGCAAACATGCATCGTAATAGTATTCAAAATTTTTTTAATGAAGTCAGCTTGAAAATCAATGAATTGCACATGTTTCAGTGTGAATTTTGGTTCCAAATTCTTCCTGCTTTATTCGTACATACCAGTAATGTCTTATTACTAAGACTGATTTCAGTAAAAATAAAAGAAGAATGTGTCCATGGGACACGGATGCCCCCGCTCCCAATAAATTCCTGGATTTATTTTCTACTTAATAAAGGCATAACAACAAATTTAACAATTTTGTACTTCATATAGGGACTTAACTCAGGAACATCAAAGTGAAATCGATCAAAGTCTAACTTGACCTGCCTTTAGTGGATCATAATAACATATCCAAATCTGGTTCGATTTGGTTAAGTCACATTCAAGTTATTGAATAGAAATCACAAAATGTACAATTTCATACTTCATAAAGAGCGTAACTCTTGAACATCAAAAGTGAAATTGATCAAAATCGAACTTGATCTGCCTTTAGTGGATCATAACAAAATATTTAAATTTGGTTTGATTTGGTTGAGTCACACTCAAGTTATTAAATGGAAACTATAAATTTAACGATTTAGTAGTTAATAAAGGGACATAACTCTGGAACGTCAAATGCAAAATCCGTCAAAATCAAACTTGACCTGCCTTTAGTGGATCATAACAACATATCCAAATTTGGTTTGATTTGTTTGAGTCATACTCAAGTTATTGAATGGAAACCCTAAATTTTACAATATCGTACTTCATAAAGGGAGATAACTCTGAAATCAGAAGTGAAATTGATCAAAATCGAACTTAACCTGCCTTTAGTGGATCATAACAAAATATCCAAACTTGGTTTGATTTGGTAGAGTCACACTCAAGTTATTGAACGGAAACTATAAATTTTACAATTTTGTAGTTCATAAAGGGACATTACTCTGGAAC
>JAOXYJ010615364.1:0-14247 GCA_028566555.1 Lithophaga nigra | reverse complement strand
CAGGAGGTAAAGTTTTATAAGGAAGTATTAAAGGATTTATCATGAAACTTAATGATGGGTATATCTAAAACTGTGTGAAAAGGATATTGTGTGATCTAGATTTCAAAAGGTCAGTGACTTCATATATGTAGTTGTAACAGGAGGTTACAAACCAATAACAGACTACCAACAATATCTTATGGAACATTAACAAGTACTTCAGGTATGAAGCATAATTGGGTATGATATATTTTTTTTTCTGAAAAGAGCCATTTTACATTATCCTTAGGTTTTTCTGGCAGAAGGTGCCTTGTTTTATCCACTACAACTCCACTTCCACAAATGAAATCTTTTCTACAGTATGAGGTATATTTGGTATATGTGTGCACCATATATCTAATTTTTGGCTCACCTGGTCTGAAAGAACGTGAGCTATTGCCATCACTGTGTCAATCGTCATATGTAAACTTTTCACATTTCAATTTGCTCTGAACCCACTTGCTCAATAAGAACCAAACTTAGTTGGAATGTTTATTGGGTGGTTCTGTATTAGATTTGTTCATTTGGTGCCAATCTGAAATTCAAGATGGCCACCATGGCCAAATATGCATTCTGATTGGCTGAAGTTTCAAAGATCTTCTTGTCAGAAACCAAAAGGCCAATGGAATTGTTCTGTTCTGATCCTCAGGTAGTGCTGTTTTATATTTGTTTTTGGTGTTTTTGGGAGGTTTTTTTTGGTGCTGATCAGAAATCCAAGATGGCCGCCAACTGGGAATAAAGTTTAACATTGGTCCCTATGAGAAATGCATTTGAAGATTTTCTTCTTGGAAATGACAAAAGCAGTTTAACTCAACATATCCATAAATGATCATTGGAAGGTCCTTTATCAAAATTGTATTTTTGGTGCGATTGGAATTCTAAGATGGCTACCACCGAGGAACATAGTTATGGAAAATGCACTTAAAGTCGTCTTCTTGTAAATGAAGTTGAAGTGAAATATGTCCATGAATTATCACTCGAAGGTCCCTTACCAAAACTGCTTTTGGTTTCAATTGAAATTCCAAGATGGACTTCACTGTGGAACATAGTTTAACACTGGATCCTATGGGAAATGCACTTAAGGATCTTCTTCTTGGAAATGACTAGGAAAGTTGAAGTGATACATGTCCGTGAATGATGATTGGCCAAAAATGTGGTAATGATTGAAATTCTAAGATAGCCGCCACCGTGGAACATATCTGAACAGCGTACCAAATGGGAAATGCACTTGAAAGTCTTCATCTTGAAGACAACTAAAAGAGTTGACATTAAAAATGTCCATGAATGATCATTGGAAGGTCCTTTCTCAAAACTGTGTTTTTGGTTCCAATTGAAATTCAAAGATGGCCACCACAGTGGAACATTATTCAACATTTGACCCTATGGAAAATGCACTTGAGGATTTCTTCCTGGAAAGAACTCAGAAAATTAAAGTGAAACATGTTCATGAATGATCATTGGAAGGTCCTTTGCCAAAACTGTTTTAGGTTCCAATTGGCCGCCACTGTTGAACTTATTTCAACATTTAACCATATTGGAAATGCACTTGAAAGTCTTCTTGGAAATGACTAAGAAAGATGAAGCCAAATATGTCTGTGAATGATCATTGGAAGGTCCTTTAATTGAAATTCCAAGATGGCCGGCATCGGTGAACATATTTTAACATCAGACCTTATGGGAAATGCACTTGAGGATCTTCTCGAAAATAACTTTGAAAGTTGAAGTGAAACATGTCCGTGAATGATTATTGAAATGTCCTTTGCTAAAATGGTGTTTTTGGTTCCGATTGAAATTCTGAGATGGCCGCCATCATGGAACATATTTCAACATTGGACCATATGGGAAAAGCACTTTAAAGTCTTCCTCTTGGGAACGACTAAGAAAGACCAAGCAAAATATTCCATGAATGATCATTGGAAGGTCCTTTACCAAAACTGTGTTTTGGTTCAGCAGAATTCCAAGATTACTGCCATCGTGGCACATACCACAGAATATAAATCCAAACAATTAAAAGTTCAACGATGATTAACTCCAAGTAATTTTATGTATCCATTTAAAGCAGACTGGCTCAAAAGTTTGGATGTCCACTATTTATATGTCCTGAAAATCTGGAAATATCCAAGTTGTAGAACTATCCAAATCACATTATTCTTGTAGAAGCTTCTCAGTCATATGATATGATATTTTCAGTAAACACTGTTGTTTTTCTAATAACAACTATTGTCTTTTGATAAATATTTACAAAAAAAATTGTAAACATGTAAACAAAATTAAGGTCAGTGACCAACATAATACAAGAGTCAGTAAAGTACATATGTACTAATGAATACATGTAGCATTTATTGAAAAGATACCATATCATAACATGAGTAACTTTCTTATATATTGTTTTTTTCATTTCTTTACTTTGTGGGTAGAGTGTTTATGCTGGTACTGTTGCGGTGTATACGTTTTAAATTTTACACTGGTGTATTATTAGCAGAGATAATCATAATCTGTTAACTGCTCCTTAAAGTGAAATGACGATTTTGTATTTGCATTTCGATAAAAACGTTTGTGCAAAGTTGTGTAAAAATTATTGATATTGTTCCATAGAAAATATAATTCGTTACATAGATACAGACATATTCTCTAAACATGACTTCATAGACATTTAATGGATCATGGAGAATAGAAAAGGTAGGTGTTTGTGAAACGGATTTTTGTCTAAAAGTACAATAAGACAAGTAATGTATTAATAAGATATTTTACATCCGAATTTCATCATAAGAAAGTAAACCCAAACTGGAAAAAAAGCATTAGGCTCTTATCGAATAACTTGCAAAAGTTCATGTACTGGGTAGCGGCATTATACACAGGATACAAACTATTTTATGCGATGACTAGTGCATACGACTTGCTACTTATTTTATTAGAATAAAGTACTATTACTGGAATAATCTTTTTTATCCTGTAACTAAATCGCTTTCGTTACTAATCAAGGGGATGAATGTCATTTCTTGTAATATCCCACTTCCATGTACAAAACCACATAAGTTATGTTGACCTTCACAAGGTAAGTGAAATTAAGAATATTTCAACATCCAGTAATTGATTATTTTTGATAAATTTCGATGTAAGTTATTCACTTTGCTTTTTGAATTTGTTTTGGAGGATCATGCCTCTGAAGATCCTTTTTTCAGAAATGTTTTGTGCAGATGTTGACTCTTGGCACGAAATTGAGGAAAAGACCTGCTGGTGCTTGTCTTTCTCCAATTTTCTAAGCCTAGACATATGGAAACATATATTTACAGTCAACATAACGGACGTTCGCATGACCAGGGCAAAAATCTACCTAAGTTTGTAAAGTGTTTTTCTGCTAAAATATTTCTTAATTAAGCATATTTATAAAGTGATTATCCCAGATTGAAGATTTTGATTCTTTTATGTTACAATCCAAAATCAGTAACAGAAGATGCAACCATCATTATTAAAGAAAAACAATAACTGGACTTATTGTTCAGAGTTTAAAACACAATAACTGTTCCGGAGAAGTCCAATATAATAATCCAGATAAAGTACCTGTCATTCCAACTGTTGAAAATGCCTACACATACACACACACACACAAAAAAAGGAAACGTTCTCCGATATCCAAAGTTTAAACGATCCACAATGAAATATAAATTCAGGAAAAATATTGTAAAAGATCAGCTATATCTATCCAAATGATAATTCTGAGCGTTTTAAGAGTCCAATTTAGGCAGACTGATGATTATACAGCTATTTATATGTCATGAACTTCCAGCAATCTCCATATGCGATGTGAGGTTGTAGAAAATCCATAACATATGGTACAAAATGGTAAACGTATTTACAAAATATTCAAGTACTTAAAGGTGACTGTCCAACATGGATCAGTGAAGTACATATGTACTCATACAGGTACATGTATTAAAATTTATACAATATCACAACAACTATGACACTCCGTAGCTTGCTCAAAATTTAATTTACTTTAAGGCGGAAGGTAACAATGTACTTCTGCCTCATTGTGACTCAAGCCAAACTAGATCAAAGGGACGAATCTCTTATAATATTGTAGGATAAAAAAGATTTTAAATATACTACGGTAGTATTCTTGTCCAAAAGGAAAATATATACAGTGTACTTGTAGCTAACCCTATGGGATATTTATTCAATTCGTTTTTTAGTTACCACGTGTTTTAGTGAATGTCTTGTGTTATACGTTTCGCCCCCCCCCTCCAACTCTCCCCGATGACATTGAAATACTGTGACATTTGTCATTGAACCAGACATAATTTGGGCGCATCACCGTAAGATGGATATTTATAAACTGTTAATATCAGTCACCGTTCTCTATGATTTATTCCTCGGTGTGTCCACCGGAATTCCCGTCTAATTACCGACTCGGAGATCTTTCCGTTGTCACTCTGAACTGTAACTGCATGACCTTGATGTCGATTTTTGTGTTTGAACTGTAATCGTTATTAATTTATTGTAATGTTTGTTTTCATGTTTTTCAGTTTGTACCTGGTCTAATAAAGATAAATAGAACCTATTTGTCGTCGGTACATTAGGCCCTGGTCTCAGGTTTATTCTAACTGCTGGAGGCAGTATAGTAAAGAACGCCGATTAGCCAATTGTTTCCTACATAAACGACAGAGAGAGGACGTAATTCGACATACAGTATTGAACTAGTGCTCCACTACCCGCAGTTCATTGTACTTGCACGTACCGGTGCTCCTGGAAATTTGTCCATTCTTTAGCCAGTTCATCAGTGAAACTCAACTGGAAAAATCCATTACCATTGATCACGTGAAACCAACCAAAGATGCCGAGTTTCTAGCAACAGCTTCCGTGCTAGAGACGGACAACAGTCGCACGCGTAAACTGACTGAAAGAGGTCTCGAGGCCTACGTCGAGAAACGTGACAAATATTGGCACGATATTGAACAACTATCGAGAAATGAAGACCCAATATTGAAACAAGTTGAGTCCGAAACTCCTGAAGAACTCAAGCCTTTCTTGCCGTTCAGGAAAAAATGGTTCAAACCTACACAAGTTACTGTAGGCATTCGATATGAACCTAACCTTTCTACAAGGATCAGGGTCCTGGAAAGTCAGGAGGGCTTGAACTCTTTTCCGCTTTGACGGAAATATGTAAAACCAGAGTTAACTCGGTCATGAAATCGCTCCATGAACACCGTAAGACCTTAACTACGGTAAATTCTGTAAAGTCCAATAGGTCCAAGAGTAACAGAACATCAGAAAACAACAGCTCGAAGATGTCCGACGTTTCCAGCTTGGCAAGGAGGAAACGAGTTAAAGCTAAGGCTGCAAAGGCCAAAACACTTTTTGCTGAAAGGCAAGCAACCATTATTAAGCAGGAGGCCAAAATTAAACGAGAAGCCGTCCATACGATACAAGAAGCTCTTCGCAAGAAACAGGAGGTCATTCGTAAGAAAGCTGAGTTGAAGGCCAACTTAAACATACTTGAGGCGCAAAGAAAAGCTGCAGTTGCAGAGGCCGAAGCCCGAGTTCTAGAATACGATGAAATTCACGACTTGAGCGATAACTTTCCAGACCAAGTGGAAGACCAACTTTAACGGGTACAAAACTTCGTTAACCAACATCACGAAGCAGTAGATGTACGAAAAACGGGACACGTCCCGGATAATACACATGCGTCTATTGTGAATGAACCTAGCCAGGCTGCTCCCACAAAGTCGTTAGCTGTACAGTGGCACCACAATTCTTACCTGCTACACAAATCACGATACCGGAAGTTACGATTCCGAAACGCTCGGAAAAAACCTGTTATACAAGAGCAAAAAATCACTCTGCTCCTGCACCTTTGTCAACCGTGCAACAGACATTTCCGTCGACAAAACCAACTTCCTTGCCTACAGGAAATCATACCCGCACGGACACTCATCCGACGGCAGATATAACCAGATTTCTTCTCCGAAAGACTTGCTGTTTTCCCAGTTAACAAACTTTAATGACCGGGCCACTCCCACCCTGTGTGGAAGGCAAGTTTCAAATGTGTTGTCGACGAGCTGCAAATCTCGGCCTCGGAACAGCTAGATTTGCTGGTTAAATGGCCAGGAGCTGAATCATCGAAGCATGCCGTCAGTATAAGGGCATCAAACGCCGACAACCCAAAGAGAGGCCTAGAGCGATTATGGCATCGATAAGACGAGAGATATGGGTCCCCAGAAATGGCGGAGGCCTCCTCAAGAACAAACTGGCGAATTTCCCGAAACTCACAAACAAAGATAGTAAACGCCTGTATGAACTGTCCGATATTCTTTCGGAGATAGAGTTCTACAAAGAAGACCCGAAACTACGATGCTTACTGTCGTACTTTGACTCGTCGTCGAGAATCAAACCCATTGTCGGTAAATTACCGTATGGACTCCAAGAAAATGGATCTCGAGAGCTACAAAATATGAAATTGATCATGGAGTTACATGTTCACTGTTTACGGAGTTTTCCGCATTTGTCCGGCAGATGAGTCAAATTAAGAATGATCATGGATTTAACTTTGAGTTGGATGCTCCGCCGGCGCAGAAATCAAAACAAACAACTCAACCTGGGCGTAAAATCAGCGTCAGCAAAACAGCTGTAGATCAGCAAGAAGAAGAGACCATGCTGGACCGCTGCATCCTGCAAAAAACCAAACACCCTTTAAATGACTGTCGTGCATTTAGGACTAAGTCGATCGAGGAGCGTAAGAAACTCTTGAAACAAAAGAGGTTGCACATCCACCACGCACAGGAGTCGTGATTGTAATAAAACCATCAGCTGTAAAGAATGCGGAAGCAACAAGCATACCACGGCGTTGCATATCACGAAGGACAGCCAACCGTCCACCGTGACCTTGTCCCGCTCGCCCCTTACAGAGAACGGCGAGGAGAATAAGGAAGCTACCACAGCAAATGATACGTCTGTGAATTCAAGGTGCACACAGGTTTGTAAGGACTCCTTTGGCGGGAAATCATGTGCCAAAATATTACCCGTGAATGTTTTCCGCAGAGACCATAGCGATAAAGTAATCCGAATGTACGCAGTCATTGACGACTAGAGCAACCGATCCCTCGCATCTCCGGAATTCTTTCGTATATTCTTTGTCAAGGAAAGACCGGAAAATTACACACTGTCAACATGCTCCGGTCGAGTTGTTACTTTC
The DNA here is from genome assembly GCA_028566555.1 of Lithophaga nigra. Lineage (NCBI taxonomy): Eukaryota > Metazoa > Mollusca > Bivalvia > Mytilida > Mytilidae > Lithophaga > Lithophaga nigra. The sequence goes on along the minus strand of JAOXYJ010615364.1, from coordinate 7,034 downwards.
GGAAAAAGAGGGAGTGGATTCGTTGTAGAATCCGTATAAGGCGATGTTCAACTTGAACTACCAATACTCATAGAATGCGATCACATTCCCGATAACCGAGAAGAGATTCCTACACCAGAAGTAACACTGCTTTATCCACATTTAACAGAAATCACAGGAAAGATTCTACCGATTGACGATGGTTGCCAAATTCTACTTCTACTAGGAAGAGATCTCATAGAAGCCCATCATGTGCTGGCTTAAATCTGGGGACCCCCTAGGACTCTGTATGTCCAGCAGTTAAAACTGGAATGGATAGTAATAGGAGAAACTTGTATCGACAAACAACACGCACCACTGGAGTTAAACGTCAAGAAGACCTACTTGTTGGCTACCGGGCAACCTACAACACTTCAGCCGTGTACCAACCAATTCGATTTACGGGAAAGTTACACTGATCCCGCAATATCTTCTCACGTACCACAGATATTGCAAGACGACTTAGGTTCATCACTGTTCCTAGAAAACTAAGGATGATTATAAGCCAGGAATGGCTCATTAAGACAAGGTATTCATGGAAAGGATGGACCAGAAATTCCGTACAGGCTCTACCAGAAGCTGTGTAGGTCCTTTACTCTTTCGAACACTACGTCATCTGTTGCCAAACAACAAACAACAGGCTTTTCACTGTGCCAAGTTGCTGGACGCATCCTTGAGGGAAGACCCCGTTAAATTGGAACATTTTCTTGTGTTTATGAGCAAAATTCTGGACAACAATCACGCGGAAGTTGCGCCACTCTCAGGCGAAAATGAGGAGTGTTGATATTTACCATTGTTCGGTGTGTACCACCCCAAGAAGCCTGACCAAATAAGAGGTGTTTTCGATTCCTTCGCTAAATATAACGGAGTCTCACGCAACAACGTCCTGTTGACAGGCCCAGATTTAACTAATAGCCTTCTGGGAGTACTCCTGCGCTTTCGTAAAGGGATGGTCGCAGTGACTGCCAATGTTCAACACATGTTTCACTGCTTTATAGTGAGAGAACATCACGGGAATTACTTACGGTTCCTTTGGCATAGGAACAATAACCTTGTTGAAGACATTATCGAATATAGGAGGGGAGTTCACATCTTCGCAAACAGTTCGTCACCAGCGGCTACTACGATAGGACTCCGGAAAACTGCTCAGGCAGCAGAAAAAGAATTTGGTAATCGCGTTATGCACTTCGTGACAATTTACGTTGATGATTGTCTTTACTCATGTGCTACAAACGGGGAAGCTATAAAACTTATGAAGGACACCCAGAAAGCCCAAAAGGAATGCGGGAACTTACGACTTCATAAGATTACATCTAACAGTGCTGAAGTTATGTCAGCTTTTCCAGCTAGCGACTAAGCCACAAATCCTAAATATTCAAACTTGAATGCTGAGAATGTACCTCTGCGCCGAAGCCTTAGACTGAGCTGGGACTTAAACTCAGACAACTTTGTTTTCCAACTATCTTCTGATGAAAACCTGTTACTCGAAGAGCAATATTTTCAAAAGTGAATAGTATCTATGATCTACTTGGATTTCTATCCACTGTAACAATATACGGGAAATTACACCTCAGAAAATTGGTATCCAAAACTATAAATTGGGAAGATCCCGTCCCAGATGATATCGCAGCAGACTGGGAAGCTTGAAGAGATGTCCTCAAGGCTCTTGAAACCTTACGGATACCATGTACTTATGTGGCATCTCTCAGTGAAATTGACTAGAGAAGTACATATATTCTCTGATGCATCCGAAAAAGCAATTGCGTTCCTTCGCACCATTAGCCACGATGGTACTCCCAAACTGGGAGATATTCTCGGAAAAGCTAAAGTAGCTCCTACAAGTGGACATACTATTCAGCGCTTGGAAATATGTGCTGAAGTGATGGCAATTGAGATCGCCTAGTCTGTGAGAGATCACTTGGACTTACAGCTTGATTCCGTTAAGTACTATAATCCTTGGTTACATATCCAACGAAACCAGGAGGTTTTATATTTACGTAGCGAACCGAGTGGAACGCATCAGAAAGTTCAGTTAACTGTTCCAAGTCAGTGGAACTACGTTCCCACCAATCTCAACCCAGAGATCCAGCAATAAGATACGTATGGACACAACAGATTCACCATAGCTTATGGTTACTACAACCGACACGACCCCCTAGTTCAGAACCGGGAGATACCGGACAAGATAATTTCACTCTTGTCGACCAACAAGGCCACAACAAAGTGTACCAGACTCTTTTTGCACACCCAGAACTAGTGCTTCTTCTAGTGCCAGTAATTCACCTGGACTTTGTAGATCCTCAGGTCCGGAAAGACTTCCGGAAGAGATTGCCCTTCTCGGAACTTGCACATTGAAAAGACTTTTGGAAGGGATAGCCCTTCTCGTACATTTCCTCGGCTTTGAACAGTGTTTGAGAGCCGACAAACCACAACGGAAGAATCATCCGTCGTTTCGTGCCAAAAAGCGGAAATCTACAGGATTTGTTCGACATGGAGTCATCAGAACAGAATCCGACCGTAGGATCCGATCAACACGGAACGTACGCAGAAGAGGATAAATCTGACAACTGCGTCTGGATACGAGTAGAACCATCTCATGTATATAGTTTTGTAAATAATGGGCAGAAAATATTATACTCTATTCTAGTGACACTTCATTCTACTCTTAAACAGTGACACGTAAACTTGTGAAAGTAACATTTTGGATGTGTAAATATTGTGTAGAGTGATATCAGGAAGATATCAGAGGGGGAGTGTACTGGATATTTATTCGATTCGTTTTTAGTTACTACGTGTTATGATAGTGACTGTCTTGTGTTATACGTTTCGCTCCCCTAACTCTCCCCGATGGCATTGGAATACTCTGACGCTTGTCATTGAACCATCTTTAGATATAATTTGGGCGCACTACCGTAAGTTGGATATTTATAAACTGTTCATTGAATCGTCTTGTTCTCTGTGATTTTCCTCCGTGTGTCCACCGGAATTACCGTCTTATTACCGACTCGGAGATCTTTCCGTCGTCACTCTGAATCCGACACTGCATAACCTTGATATCGAACCTTCCGTTTCAATCAATTTTGTGTTTGAACTGTAATCGTTATGAATTTATTGTAATGTTTGTTTTCCTGTTTTTCAGTTTGTTTTCCCAGTTTGTACCTGATCTAAAAATATAAATAGCACCTATTTGTCGTCGATAAATTAGGCCCTGCTGGAGGCAGCATACTAATAGTTAACATCGACGACAATTACCAATAGCAATATAGATCAGCTTGTTCATGAATCATGTTTTGTTGTTTTATCGGTCAGCTAGCTTTGTGAAAGTGAGACCTACTTTGACATTAACTTAGGCAAGCCTCCGTCACAAAAATATTAAGACAAGAAAATCTGAGTTCTGTTCAATATGACAGGAAGCGATCTTCCCCGAGGGGTTCAGCCAAGTTGCTAGTATTTCGGTACTGGCATGCAATTGATACAAGCACTTTTAAATTTACCGTATTAAAATGTATAAAATTGTAGGAAACTAAGGAGTATCTCCCTGATGCATAGCTATGTCCTTAGCTGGTTTTTGGCTTTAACATTTTGGTCAATTTGGCATTTATTTCTGCTCTTCAACCTTTTAGATGTTGTTTTGGTTTCCATATTTTTAGGCCTCGAGCACAACTGATGAGACATTGTTTGTCGAAATACGCATATTGTACACTTAATTTGTTGTCATAGATTATTATTATTACAAACAATGCTGAAAATAATAACAAATACATATATGAGCCATGTTCCCGGTGTTTGGAAAGTGAAACAGTAGCTTTTAAAATTATCTGAAATACGTGTTGAAATTTACAAAGCAATATTTAAGTTATGTTTAAGTTCTGTGATTCTTGTTTGAGACGTATTTTACTCAAAAGGAGCAAAAATAAACTTGTAATTAAATATTTCGTAGTTTCAGTACGGTTCAAAATTTGTTTGCCATTTAGAAATGCACGCGTGTTTTAATGAGAAATAACAACTATAACTAAGTTTGTATACACAACAAGTCTAGGGACTAAATTATTTTTCCAATTATGTGAAAATAACTATTACTTCGGTGACTATGTAACCAAAGAAATGCCTTCCACATAATCCCTTGAAAGTAGCCATAATTATCGTTTAAGACGTAATGTGTCTAGAAATCATTTATAGAGAGGTAATCCGTACAAAAAGTCAATATTTGAGAGATAATGAATTAAGAAAGGATCGTTATCGTCGATTTTTTCTTAATTGGGCTGCTGAAGGTGACAAAAATTCTAAATATTTTTGCGATTAGAACAACATAGGTATGAAAATAATCTATTAAAGAAATTGAAAATGATGATGGAAAATCATTAACAAAAACTGGATACTTCAAATGAAATTCAGAATTTTTATAAAAAACGTTATTCTTTTACTACAATAGACGAAACAGAAATGAAAGAAATTAGTGATTTTTTTTATCAAATAAAGGTTCTAATGAAAAAAATTTTGTGATGCAGATATCAGTATGGAAGAAATTTTCAAATTATAAATGAGATAAATAAAATGATAGTCCACGTAGTGATGGTCTAACAGTTTTATTTTATTGCAAATTTTTTCATTTATTTGATGAAATCTTTAAAAAAAATTTTAAAGTTATTAATTCGGAAAAAAATAATGCCCCGTTCTATGTGATTAAGAATGATCACATTAATTTAAAAAAAAGAAAGGTAACAGAAATAAATTTTCAAATAATTATAGGCCGATTTCCCTTTTAAGTGTAGGTTATAATTTTTTTGTTAGTTACATGGGTAGAATTTAAATTGGGATTGTAAATTTAAAAAGATGAAAACTATTTTGTATTTTTGGTCTCAGAGAGAAAGATCTTTTCAAGGTCATGCAAGTTTTAATGTCATTAATTATGTCTAGGTTTTATCGCACATAAAAAGTTTGTCCCATACCAGAAAAATATAAAAATGAAATCAGGCTAACAATATTAAAATCTCTTTGGCAGAATATATCTAATTTGGTAAAATATAAAACAGCAGTGGCTCCTAAACTTGAAGGTGGATTAAATATCCCTGAAATGCATGCTTTCAGGTTATATTTTTTCGGTAAATTCTTAGATCATAATTGTCAAGTTCTTTGGAAAAGTACTATGAAATTTTTTAAATAAGATTGAAAACATGAATATAGCGGAAAATATTGTTTACACTTGCTTTAATCCTGGTCATTTAAAACTCTTATCCCGTTTTTATCAAGATATGATCCTTGTTTATCATTTATTAAAGTCCAAAGTCGAATTCAAATATTGAAACTCAGCATATCTATGAAAATCCACTATTTTTTTAATCCGGTTATCAGTAATAACGGAAAAGCTTTGTAGTTTCGAAAGTTTATAAACTCCAGTATCATTAAGATAAAAGATATTTGCTATGAATTTATTTTCTTCCCGAAAAAGTTACTGTTGAAGTCGTTCAAGAAAAATTTCCAGTTTTACAAAGACTAACAATAATCAAAATTTACGGTAAGATTTTAAATGCAATTCCTACACTATTGAGAAACGACCTAATCGCGATAAATCCAGTCAAAGTTATTGACGATCGGGACTACTATGACAGAGCTTTCTAAAGCTACGATGAATATAGTTTTACAAGCTCCTCTTTCAAAATTTTGCGCAATCGGCAACATTGGAACATTTTTGGACAGCATTTTCCTTCAATGTGTTTTCCATCTCTATACAGGGTAGTCTATCAATGTCATCGTCCAACCGAATGTGTCAGTGTTTGTGGGAGTTCACATTATAAATGCTTTGGCTTTTGCGTCGTCTTGTTCATATTTTCTTTTTCTTCAGTTTTATATTGTCTTCTTGTCATTTTCCGTAGTTTTTCCGTTTCTGTCTTCCCAATTTTGCCTTGTCTTCGGATTCTTCCTTTCTGAACGTGTTCCTTCGGAATTCTATTACCGATATTCTTAACTATAGGGCAGCGACAATAAATACACGTGTCTTTCATTCAAACTATTTAAAAAGGATATGTTTCACATGTGGTTTGATTGTCCGTCACTTGTCCATTTCAAAACATATCTAATCGATACACTAAATGATACACTTTTAAAAGATACAAAAAATCCAATAATAGATTACAAAGAGTTAATTCTTCATGGATATCTCAGAAACACACACACACACACACACAAACGTTAATACATATTTATTAAATTTCATTTTGAGTGTTGCAAGAATGTGCATTTTATAAAACCAGACAACTGAAAGTGTTTGATGAGAATTTATATTTACAATACAGAAATACGTACAGTATGCATTTACATACTATAAAATGAACAACAGATTGTCTCTTTTCCTGAATATTTTGTGGACAACTATCCTATGATTAGATATAATTCTAACAATCAATTTTACACTTTTAGTTTCACTATTATCAAGTATAAAATGTCAGACGGTCGATTAGACAGTTATTTACTTTCACTTCCAGAACTATAAGAGTTATCTCGCCTTTCACAGAAAGTTTTGAGAACTTGCCTCTGATTAAAAATTTGTACGGTTTTATTACTGTTTTAAGAAGGTTTTTTTTACTTAGGTTATCTAAACTGGAAAAAAAAACATTTAGATATACATGGATTTCAGTTATATATTACTAACACAACTGAGGATAAATAACAAAAATTGTTTTCAATTTCGGTGCAATCGTGTTTGGCCGATTCATCACCTTTTATTGTAAATTCATTCAATAATGAAAAAAGTGGTGGACTACTGTGCCAAGGGTCCCAGGTTCGATCTCCTGTGGTGCAGCAGGTATTTTTGACAGACAAATCATGCTGTACTGTTACATTAGCGCCCAACTAAAAACCCTCTGTGACCAGAAGAGGAAAACTGGTCGGGCTGAAGGTTGGTTTGTGGTATATCGTCATCATGGTATGATGACTCTTGAGGGGGGGAGGAGTGTAACGGGAGTGCTCCTTCCCCAAGTTATAGAACCGTAACAGGTTTATAACACCCTCCATTAGTT